>WNWK01030595.1:0-23384 GCA_009830355.1 Cherax destructor
ACTAACGTCCCCTTCAAGGCTGGCGACATTGCAGACCTGGAGAGTGTACAAAGAACTTCCACAGCACACATAAGTACGATAAAGCACCTAAATTACTGGGAACGGTTGAAGGTCCTTGATCTGTATTCCCTGGAACGCAGGCGAGAGAGATACATGATAATATACACTTGGAAGGTCCTGGAGGGATTGGTATCAAACCTGCACACGAAAATCACTCCCTATGAAAGCAAAAGACTCGGCAGGAGATGCAACATTCCCCCGATGAAAAGCAGGGGCGCCACGAGTACACTGAGAGACAACACCATAAGTGTCCGGGGCCCAAGACTGTTCAAATGCCTCCCAGCATACATTAGGGGGATTACCAATAGACCCCTGGCTGTCTTCAAGAAGGCACTGGACAGGCACCTAAAGTCAGTACCTGACCAACCGGGCTGTGGTTCGTACATCAGTTTGCGTGCAGCCGACAGTAACAGCCAGGTTTATCAGCCCCTGGTTGATCAGACTGGTTGATCAGACCCTGATCCACCATGAGGCTGGTCTCAGACCTGGCCGCGGGGGCGTTGACCCCCGAAACCCTCTCCAGGTAAACCACCATCTCTCACACATCACCACCATCCCTCACCCATCTCTACCATCCCTCACACACCATCACCATCCTCACACACCACCACCATCCCTCACCCATCACCACCATCCCTCACACACCACCACCATCCTAAACACACCACCACCACCATCCCTCACACACCACCACCATCCCTCACCCATTACCACCATCCCTCACACACCACCGCCATCCGTCACACACCACCACCATCCCTCACCCATCACCACCATCCCTCACCCTTCACCACCATCATCGTAAACACACCACCACCATCCCTCACACACCACCACCATCCCTCACCCATTACCACCATCCCTCACACACCACCACCATCCGTCACACACCACCACCATCCCTCACCCATCACCACCATCCCTCACCCATCACCACCATCATCCTAAACACACCACCACCACTACCATCCCTCACACACCACCACCATCTCTCACCCATCACCACCATCCCTCACACACCACCACCATCCTAACCACACCACCACCACCATCTCTCACACATCACCACCACCCTTCACACACCACCACCACCACCCTTCACACACCACCACCACCATCTTTCACACACCACCACCATCCCTCACCCATCACCACCATCCCTCACACAACACCACCATCTCCATCCCTCGCCCATCACCACCATCCCTCACACACCACCACCACCCTTCACACACCACCACCACCATCCCTCACACACCACCACCATCCTCTCCCATCACCACCATCCCTAACACACCACCACCATCCCTCACACACCACCACTACCATCCCTCACCCATCACCACCATCCCTCACACATCACCACCATCCTTCACACACAACCACCACCATCCCTCACACATCACCACCATCTCTCACCCATCATCACCATCCCTCACCCACCACCACCATCCTTCACTCACCACTACCATCCCACTCACACCACCACCATTCTTCATACACCACCACCACCATTCTTCATACACCACCACCACCATCCCTCACACACCACCACCATCCCTCACACACCACTACCATCCCTCACCCATCACCACCATCCCTCACGCAAAACCACCATCCTTCACACACCACTACCACCATCCCTCACACACCACCACTATCCCTCACACATCACCACCATCCCTCACACACCACCACCATCTCTCACACACCACTACCATCCCTCACACACCATTGCCATTCCTCAAACACCACCACCACCATCCCTAACACACCATCACCATCTCTCACTCACCACCACCATCATCCCTCAAACACCACCACCATTCCTCACACACCACCACCATCCTTCACACACCACCACCAACCCTCACACACCACCACCCTTCACTCCTCACGCATCAGTACCTCTCACTCATCTCCCCAACCCTCCTCCCCGACATCCTCCCCAGGCTTTCCCTGCTCCTCCCTTCCCCTGGTCCCATCCCTTACAAACAAATCACAAACACGATAACGCGGCTAATTAATTACGTCTCTCATCTCCCCTCCTGTGAGCGGTGCTCATTGTTAGCTTTTGTTAGCGTCTGCTTAGCTTTTGTTAGCTTATCACTTAGCTTGAGGCACTTATTGTCCACAAAATTTATGCTACATCTTTCTTTTTCCTTGCTCGCTGGAGCCGCGGCTTTTGTTATGTCAGACTTATTGCAGAGGTATTGCGCGGCCGAGCTGGGCCAGCACATCTGGAATTGCCAATTTGGGAGAGCACTCATGGAACGGCCAAGTTAGGCAACAAAATCTGGAATAATCGAGGTGGGCCAGCAGTTCGTGAACGACTAAGATGGGCCAGCAGTTCGTGAGTAGCCACGTTAGACCACAAGTTCGTGAATGGCTAGGATCGGTCAGCACTTCACGATCGATTAAGCTGAGCCAGCATTTCTGAAACTTCCAAGTTGGGCCATTAGCTCTGGACCATTCAAGTTGGGCCAGGTAAGGAACAGCCAAGTTGGGCCACAAGGTCTAGAACGGCCAAGTTTGGCCAGAAGATCAGGAAAGGGAAGGATAGGCCTGCAGAAGTGAAATGGTTAATCATTGATAAGACTATCATCAATATGTTGGGTAAATTGATACTTGTATATCTGCCAGGACATTTAGTGGAGTTTCATCTCACCTGGAGCTTTGTCAAGCAAGTTTAAGCAACACAATTATTAATATATACGGTACTATTACTACTAAGTAGTAGTAGTAGTAGTCGTAGTAGTAGTAGTACTAGTAAATAGTAGTAGTAGTAGTAGTAGTAGTCATAGTAGTCGTAGTAGTAGTAGTAGTGGCAGTAGTAAAAGTTAATTGTATACTTTTCCGCAATAGACAGTTTCCTAATAGATTAACTAGCGGAAAAGGTGTTACCTAAATCTATTCCATTATTTTCCTCCAGGTTCATCCAAATTTGAAATAACCGTATAAAAATATTACTACTACTACTATTACTACTACTACTACTACTGTTACCACCACTACTACTTTCAAAAATGCCCCAATTTCACTGTTTATATTGACAGGATAAAGCTCCTGATGAGCGAAACGTAGCCGCAGTTAATAATACAAGTACATGTACAAGATATACAGGCCTAGCTAATATCAATGACATACTACTATATAGAAAGCCGCTTGTTATGCAGAACATTTCTGGCAAATTAGGTCAGCTCATGTGTCCATTTACCTAACAATTTTGAAATGACCTACTTGGCATGATAACCTAGATTGGAGAGATGGGCCAGCAGTTGCAGAAAGGCCAAGGTGTGCCAGCGACATTAAGATAAGTTGATAGTCTTCTCTCACCTCCAGTTTGAGCCAATGGGCAGATGACCTCCACCCAGCGCAAGACTTTACTTACAGAATGGACACGATGCAGTTACAGCCAACTCGACTGGAATATGTTAAAAAGGTGATTGTTGCTAGAGCATAACTGGTATGCATTATTAATTATACCAAGGACATGTATAGAATGTGTTGTAGAGGTGATTGTAACATGCACATACTTGGTGGGAAGTGTTGCAGCGGTGGTTTTAGCCAGCACATGTATACAGGAATGTGTTTAGAACTGGAACACCAGCATGTGCTTCTGATGTTGTAGTAAATATAAATTATTTAGACAATAACAGAGATATATTCCGGACCAAAAAACACCAAGGCAGAGGCAAAGGAAAATGCCTGATTTAATCGAAGCTGCAGAGAAGCCAAACAGAGAACCTGAAACAGTGGAAAAGCATAGGCTCAGATCCACAGGAAAAAGGAACGAATTAGGAGAATAATACGTAAGTATACTAGAATAAGCAGAAAGAGGAAAACGGAAGAGAAACCGAATCAAAGACTCTAAATCCGTGTGTATCATTCAGCACAAGGAGAGGGAGACATTCAATCCTCTGTCCTATAAAAATTAGGAAAGCACAAAGCACCTGCCTTCAGCGGCAGAGTCAGTTGAGAAACAATTGTAAAAGATCTATGCCACTGAACAAGGGCTACTGACGGAGATATGGAGAGAAGTGACAATCAAGCAGAGCTGAAAGAACTTATGTGAACGTCTCCTAAGTCAAGGAATGGAATCTACACTTCTTTGATTATCAACAGTTTTCCAAAAATTGTAAACCCTTACGGATTTGCAGCTTCCTATGAATAAGATACTAATGAGGGAATCTGTAATTAAGGAAAAATTGTTGAAGTACTCCTGGGAGGTTGAGACAGCAAAGGTTGCAGGGAGGGGTGGGGGCTGCAACTGGCTCTCACCGTCCACACTGAATGGAAAGACTAAGATCTCGAAGAAACACTGTTAAAGGTATAAAATGTCACTCGAGAATGGAAATGTAGTCTTGGGGCTGGATATACAAAGCAAGCAAACTTATGAATAGGATTAACAGGGAAAGATTGTTGGAAAAACTAGGAGAAGGTATCCGTTTCATGGATTACGAACCCCCACCCTCATCGGCCTGGAAAAAACAACCCTTGCTTCACAAACCAACTTGAATTTTACTAAAGGCCGAGAGAAACCAGAAATGAGAGGGATGAGCAAATTCGACACCTATCACTATGCTTCACCAGAGACTTTCCTATAAATTGGAAGTCAGCCAAAATTGGTTCAAGGAGAATCTATGAGCCAAAAGACAATCATGATGAGAGATAAAACATCAGTGTACACAAAAGTCACACGTAGAGTCCTTCCAGCATCATTCCTGGCGGTTGTATTAGTTCTGATAATTGTAATGATCATACTAAAAGGAATCAACATATTCATGTGGAATATGTTGCACTGGAAAACATACAAAAGAGGATGACAAAGTTGATTCCATGTATCAGAAATCTTCCCTATGAGGATAGACTGAGGGCCCTGAATCTCTAGAAAGGCGTAGAATTAGGGAGGATGTGATTGGGGTGTATAAATGGAAAACAGGAATAAATAATGGGAATGTAAATAGCGTGGTAAAATTATCTAGCCAAGACAGGACTCGCAGCAATGGTTTTAAGTTGGAAAAAAATCAGATTCAGGAAGGATATAGGAAAGCACTGGTTTGGTAATAGAGTTGTGGATGAGTGGAACAAACTCCCGAGTACCGTCATAGAAGCTAAGACGTTGTATAGTTTTAAAATAGGTTGGATATATACATGAGTGGGTGTGAGTTGGACCTGACAAGTTTGTGCTAATATGTCTGATGCCATGCTCTTTCCTTAAGTGGATGTGACTTGACCTGAACTAGGTGGGTTTTTGGTTTAAGCGGGGAGAGACTTGGACGTGGCTCGCATGGGCCAGTAGGCCTGCTGCAGTGTTCCTTCTTTCTTATGTCCTTATAATATTTATGCTGTCAACAATGTTGACTTTTCCTGCTGCTCATTTTAGCGGACCCCTCAGTTTAACATAAGAATGTACTGAAGTTATAATACCATCAGTAAATGTCCACATAGTCTCGGCTTCATAATTCTTGTACCAGTTAGAGATATAGTCAGTAAATTTATTTCCTTAGCCTTGAGTAACTGCTGACCTTCTTTTATTTAGTCTATGGCAAGTGGCACTGTGTCTACAGGAATTAAGTCTACTTCTGCCTTAGTGTTACATTCATATTTTTTGTTTTAAATCATTACGACTGTGTTCAATATATAAGGGAATTCTTATTGCACAATAATGATTAAATAACACAGGAAAGTTAAATATTAAAAAACTTATTTTTTCTGAGATGATATTGCCATTACACATTACTTGGACTGTCATGTTAGTTACTAGTTACTAGTATGCATGGGTGAGTGTGTACTCACCTATTTGCGGTTGCAGGGGTCAAGTCACAGCTCCTGTGTGTGAGTATTTGCATGTGTGTGTGTGTGTGTGTGTTTGCATTTGTGTTTGCGTGTGTATGTGTGTGTGTGAGTATACTCACCTATTTACTCACCTATTTGTGGTTGCAGGGGTCGAGTCATAGCTCCTGGCCCCGCTTCTTCACTGTTTGCTACTGGGTCCTCTCTCTCCCTGCTCCATGAGCTTTATCAAACCTCGTCTAAAAATTATGTATGGTTCCTGCCTCCACTACGTCACTTTCTAGGCTATTCCACTTCCTGACAACTCTATGACTAAAGAAATACTTCCTAACATCCCTTTGACTCATAGGAGTCTTCAGCTTCCAATTGTGACCCTTGTTTCTGTATCCCATCTCTGAAACATCCTGTCTTTCTCCACCTTGTCAATTCCTCGCAGTATTTTATATGTCGTTTTCATGTCTCCTCTAACCCTCCTGTCATCCAGTGTCGTCAGGCCGATTTTCCCCAGTCCTTCCCTTACCATTTTTACAATTGATTTTATGGTTAAGTTTAAAAATAATGTATTCACATTAACATTGTGTTTCAAGTCCAGGCAACAAAATGCAGCAGCCATAAATTCAACAGGTGACCAGAGTCCAACCCAATACTATTCCCATAAAGGCAATAACACTACGGGCCATAGAAATGACAAGTGATTCCGCAAAATTGGGGCCAGTGGTGCAATATTCGTTTACTCTCACGCAGCACTGTCTCTTCCATACAACAAGAGCCAAATTTCACCAAAATTCGATATTTTTAATGAAAAATATAAATATCGAATTTTGGTGAAATTACTTGTTCTATGGAAGAGACAGTGCTGCAGTAAGAATATATATATATATATATATATATATATATATATATATATATATATATATTATATATATATATATATATATATATATATATATATATATATATATATATATATATATATATATATATATATATATATATATATATATATATATATATATATATATATATATATATATATATATGTATATATATATATATATATATATATATATATATATATATATATATATATATATATATATATATATATATATATATATATATATATATATATATATTATATATATATATATATATATTATATATATATATATATATATATATATATATATATATATATATATATATATATATATATAAATATATATATATATATATATATATATATATATATATATATATATATATATATATGGAAACATGTGAAAATATCATATATATATATATATATATATATATATATATATATATATATATATATATATATATATATATATATATATATATATATATATATATATATATATATATATATATATATATATATATATATAGCTGAACAACCACTGTGAAAAAGTGAAATTCCAAGCTCTTTATGACTTCTCACATTATCAAGGAACTATAAAAATAAAACATCAACAGGAAGGCATATATATATATATATATATATATATATATATATATATATATATATATATATATATATATATATATATATATATATATATATATATATATATATATATATATAGTCGTGCCTAGTAGGTAAAACTGGTCATTTTTTTCATTAATGTTAATGTAAAAAATTATAATTTTGCACCAAAAGAATCTTAGAAAACTTACCTAACCTTATTATATAACAAGCGCAATTTAATTTAGCCTAACCCAACTAAATAAATTTTAGATAAGTTTACAATAATTTAATAATAAACAAACACAATGAAATATATTTGTTCCGTTAGGTTCAGAATGATTTTTGCGAAATTATTGCATACACAAATTTTCGCTTGTCTTATATGGCAAGAAGAGCGTTGCTATTTAAGCCAAAATCGCAAGTTTTACCTAATCGGCACGACATATATACATATGTATATACATATATATATATATATATATATATATATATATATATATATATATATATATATATATATATATATATATATATATATATATATATATGGCAGGGCAAAGCTGCTTGTTGTATGTGACTTCAATCACAAGGAAACTGACTGGGAGAACCTGGAGCCACATGGTGGCCCAAAAATGTGGAGGGCTAAGAAGATGGAGGTGATACTGGAAAACCTCGTGTACCAACATGTAAGGGACACTACCAGAGAGAGAGGAGAGGATGAAACAGGTATACTTGACCTAGTATTCACCTTGAGTAGTGCAGATATTGAGGACGTCACATATGAGAGACCCCTCAGGGCCAGTGACCACGTGGTTCTGAGCTTCGAATAAATAGTAGAATTACAAGTGGAGAGGGAAACTGGAAGGGCAGGACGAATGAAGACAAACTACAAGAGAGGAGACTACACAAAAATGAAGAATTTCCTGTACGAGGTTCAGTGGGACAGAGAACTGGCAGAAAAGTCAGAAAATGAGATGATGGAATATGTGACAACAATATGCAAAGGAGCTGAGGATAGATTTGTATCCAAGGGTGTGGCATGCAAACGGTGTGGCATGCAAAAAGAAAGCTAAGATGAGCCTCTCTACACTCAAAGGTGTAGAGAGGCCAAAACCAAGTGTGCTAGAGAATGAATAAGTATTCAAGTCAAAGGACCCAGCAGAATAAGGAAAGCAGTCGTAGAGCCAGAAATGAATATTCACAGGTTAGAAGGGATTCCCAATGACAATACGAAAATGACATAGCAGTGAAATCCAAATCTGACCCAAAGCTGTTGTACAGCCACATCAAGAGGAAAATAACAGTCAAGGACCAGGTAATCAGGCTGAGGAAGGAAGGAGAGAAGATCTCAAGAAACGACCGTGAAGTATGTGAGGAGCTCAACGCAAGATTCCAAAAAATGTTCACAGAGGAGACAGAAGGGACTCCAGAAAGACGGAGAGGTGGGGTACACCATCAAATGTTGGACACAACACATACAACCGAAGAAGAAGTGAAGAGGCTGCTAAGTGAGCTAGATACCTCAAAAGTGTTGGGGCCAGATAACATCTCTCCATGGGTCCTGAGACAGGGAGCAGAGGCGCTATGTGTACAACTAACAACAATCTTCAGCACATCTGTCGAAACATCGCGACTGCCTGAGGTATGGAAGACAGCAAATGTAGCCCCAATTTTTAAAAATGGAGTCAGACACGAAGCATTAAACTACAAACCAGTGTCACTGACATGTATATTATGCAAAGTCATGGAGAAGATTATCAGGAGTAGAGTGGTGGAGCACCTAGAAAGGAATGAGCTTATCAACTACAACCAGCACGGTTTCAAGGACGGGAAATCCTGAGTCAGGGTGACAGCGTTTGACACAGTTCCACACAAGAGATTAGTGCAATAGCTGGAGGACCAGGCAGAGATAACAGGGAATATCAGTCGGGGTGTCAGAGTGGGCGTCTGTGATGAGTGGGGTTCCACAGGGGTCAGTCCTAAGACCTGTGTTGTTTCTGGTATATATGAACAACATGATGGAAGGAATAAACTCAGAAGTGTCCCTGTTTGCAGATGATGTGAAGTTGATGAGAAGAATTCAGTCGGACGAGGACCAGGCAAAACTACCAAGGATCTCGACAGGCTGCAGGCCTGGTCCAGAAACTGGCGCCTGGAGTTCAACCCCACCAATTGCAAAGTCATGAAGATTTGGGAAGGGCAAAGACGACCGTGGACAGAGTACAGGCTAGGGGGCCACAGACTACAAACCTCACTCAAGAAAAATGATCTAGGGTGAGTATATCACCGGACACATCTCCAGAGGCGCACATGAAGCAAATAACTGCTGCAGCATACTGGCGCCTAGCAAACCTAAGAATAGCATTCCGACATATCAATAAAGAATCGTATGTTAGGGCTATATTGGAGTATACAGCACCAGTTTGGAACCCACACCTAGGCAAACACGTAAGGAAATTAGAGAAAGTGCAAAGGTTTGCAAGAAGACTAGTCCCTGAGCAAAGGGGCATGTCCTATGAGGAGAGGTTAAGAGAAATCGACCTGACGACAAAGGATAACGACGTATAAAATACTGAGAGGAATCGACAAGGTGGACAGAAACAGGATGTTCCAGCGATGGTATACAGCAACAAGCGGTCACAGTTGGAAGTTGAAGACTTAGATGAATCACAGGGATGTTAGGAAGTATTTCTTCAGTCACAGAGTTGTCAGGAAGTGGAATAGTCTGGGAAGTGATGTAGTGGAGGCAGGATCCATACACAGCTTTAAGAAGAGGTATGATAAAGTTCATGGAGCAGGAAGAGTTTTTTATTAGCGGCCTGTGAAGAGGCGGGGTCATGAGCTGTGACTTGACCCCTGCAACCACAACTAGGTGAGTACTTACACATGTGTTACATATTCCCTCATGTTTTACTCATCACAACTTTTGTTACACATCACAACACGTGTTACACTTATCGACATATGTCACACATCCACAGATGTGTTACATATCACATGATTTACAAAACCCAACATGTGTTATCCCTACATGTATTACACGTCCAAACATGTGTTGCACATCCCAACATGTGTTACACATTCCAACATGTATTACATGCCAATATGTGTTACAAATCACCACATGTGTTACACATCACATGTGTTACACATCCAGACAATGGTTACACATCCCCACATGTGATACTCCCCTACAGGTGTTATACGTTTTCACGTGTTACACATTACCACAAGCGTTACACATCAATCATACTTGTTATATCTCACATGTGTTAAACATCCCCACATGTGTTACATATCATATCACGTTGCACTTCCCACATGTGTTACACATCCCCACATGTTTTACAGTTCCCCACATGTGTTATATATCACAGTGTGTTACACATCTCCACATGTATTACATATCATAACATGTGTTATTAGTACTGTGTTGTGTAGTGTAGTGTTGTGTTGTGTTATGTAGTGTTGTGTTGTGTTGTGTTGTATAGTGCTGTGTTGTGTTGTGTTGTATAGTGCTGTGTTGTGTTGTGTAGTGCTGTGTTGTGTAATGTTGTGTTGTGTAGTGTAGTGCTGTGTTGTGTAGTGTAGTCCTGTGTTGTGTTATGTAGTGTTGTGTAGTGTAGTGCTGTGTTTTGCTGTGTAGTGCTGTGTTTTGCTGTGTAATGCTGTGTTGTGTAGTGTAGTGCTGTGATGTGGTGTGTTGTGTAGTGTTGTGTAGTGTAGTGCAGTGCTGTGTTGTGTTATGTAGTGCTATGTTGTGTTGTGTTGTGTTGTATAGTGTAGTGCTGTGTTGTGTAGTGTTGTGTAGTATATTGATGTGTTGTGTTGTGCTGTGCTGTGTTGTGTAGTGTTGTATAATGAAGGGCTGTGTTATGTAGTGTAGTGTTGTATAGTGTAGTGATGTGTTGTGTAGTGTATTGCTGTGTTGTGTTGCATAGTGTAGTGCTGTATTGTGTAGTGTAGAGCTGTGTTGTGTAGTGTAGTATATTGTAGTGCTGTGTTTTGTAGTGTTGTGTAGAGTAGTGCTGTGTTGTGTAGTGCTGTGTTGTGCAGTGTAGTGATGTGTTGTGTAGTGTAGTGCTGTGTTGTGGTGTGTAGTGTTGTGTACTATAGTGCTGTGTTGTGTAGTGTAATGTGCTGCGCTGTGTAGTGTTGTTTAGTGTAGTGCTGTGTTGTATTGTGTAGTGTAGTGCTGTGTTGGGTAGTGTAGTGCTGTGTTGTGTAGTGTAGTGCTGAGTTCTGTTGTGTAGTGCTGTGTAGTGCAGTGCAGTGCTGTGGTGTGTAGTGCTGTGTTATGTAGTGCTGTGTTGTGTAGTACTGCGTTGTGTAGTGCTGTGTTGTGTTGTGCAGTACTGTGTTGTGTAGTGTTTTGCTGTGTTGTGTAGTGCTGTGTTGTCTAGTGCTGTGTTGTGAAGTGCTGTGTTGTGAAGTGCTGTGTTGAGTTATGTGGTGTTGTCTAGTGCTGTATTGTGTAGTTCTGTGTTGTGTAGTACTATGGTGTGTTGTGTAGTGTTGTGTTGTGTAGTGCTGTGTTGTGTAGTGCTGTGTTGTGTTGTGTAGTGCTGTTTTGTGTTGTATAGTGCTGTGTTGTGTAGTGCTGTGTTGTGTAGTGCTGCGTTGTGTAGTGCTATGTTGTGTAATGCTGTGTTGTGTAGTGCTATGTTGTGTAATGCTGTGTTGTGTAGTACTGTGTTGTGTTGTGTAGTGCTGTGTTGTGTAGTACTGTCTTGTGTTGTGTAGTACTGTCTTGTGTTGTGTAATGCTATGGTGTGTAATGCTCTGTTGTGTAGTACTGTGTTGTGTTGTGTAGTGCTGTGTTGTGTTGTGCTGTGTTATGTAGTACTGTGTTGTGTAGTGCTGTGTTGTGTAGTGCTGTGTTGTGTAGTACTGTGTTGTGTAGTGCTGTGTTGTGTAGTACTGTGTTGTGTTGTGTAGTGCTCTGTTGTGTTGTGTAGTGATGTGTTGTGTTGTGTAGTGTTGTGTTGTGCAGTGTTGTGCATTACCAGTTCTGTTGCACATTACCATATGTGATACACATCACTACATGTTTTGCATATTTCTGCTTGTGTTACAATTCACCACATGTGTTACACATCAATACATTTGTTACATATTCCCACATGTGTGATACATCCCCACATATGTTACACATAGTAAAATGAATTACACATCCTCACATGTGCCGGTCGTCGTCACATGTGTTACAGAACTAAATAGTGTTTAACATTCTCACATCTATTACACATCCCTTCATGTGGTACACATCTGTACATGAGTTACACATTCCTACAAGTGTTACATATCCCCACATGTAATGCACTTCGGCACATGTGTTAGAAAGCCACACATGTGTTACACATCCCTCACGTGTTGTATATCCCCACATGTGTTACACATCCATACATGTGTTACACATCCATACACGTGTTACACATCCCCACACGTGTTGCATATCCCCACACGTGTTACACATCCCCATACGTGTTACACATCCCACACGTGTTGCATATCCCCACACATGTTACACATCCCCATACGTGTTACACATCCCACACGTGTTGCATATCCCCACACGTGTTACACATCACCACACGTGTTACACATCCCCACACGTGTTACACATCCCCACAGGTGTTGCATATCCCCACACGTGTTACACATCTCCACACGTGTTGCACATCCCCACACGTGTTGCATATCCCCACACGTGTTACACATCCCCACACGTGTTGCATATCCTCACATGTGTTGCACATCCCCAAACGTGTTGCACATCCCCACATGTGTTACACATCCCAAAACGTGTTACACATCCTCACACGTATTATGCATCACCAGCCGTGTTACACATCCCTACGTGTTACACATCCCCACGTAAGTGGCACATCTCGTCGTTGTTGGCAAAACAACAGGTGTATGAATAAGCAAAATTCAAGATACATTCATGGCGTTTACAGCAGCACGTGTCTGTGTGATGTGGAGTGTGACGTGAGTAGATGTTCGTCTCACATCACCCACCCAGCAGGTGCTCGTCTCACATCACCCACCCAGCAGGTGCTCGTCTCATATCACCCACCCAGCAGGTGCTCATCTCACATCACCCACCCAGCAGGTGCTCGTCTCACATCACCCACCCAGCAGGTGCTCATCTCACATCACCCACCCATCAGGTGCTCGTCTCACATCACCCACCAAGCAAGTGCTCGTCTCACATCACCCACCCAGCAGGTGCTCGCCTCACATCACCCACCCAGCAGGTGTACTCACTGTACATCACTAGTAATCTATTTAATGGCGTTTAAAAATGTAGCACATAATCTATTTTAATAAGACACCAAAATTCACGGTTAATATACATATTGTCTTCTAGTCACTTTAGTCATTGATAAAATACATGGCGGACTGCATGTCTCCTCAATAAAATGTCTTAAACCGGATATTGTGTCTTTGTCACATGTTTATCGGTATATTCTACCACTAATATACACATACTATCTTGGAATAACTTTGGGTGGTGGTCCTCTCTCTATTTGTTGTTAAGTGTGATCTACAAGACAGCTCCTGCAAGCCAGTGGATCCTCAAGCAGTTATGTGCCATGTGACACACCTGTGTCAGGAGACCCTTGTATTGTTTCCTGCCTTGGACGTATGTGATATATCGCTGTTTAACAAATTATTATTATTATTATTATTATTATTATTATTATATTTATTATTATTTATTATTATCCTCATTATTATTATTATTAATAGTAGTTTTAAAATCATTGGGGTAATCGAATTGTATTAGAAGAAGGGTAAAATAGCTCCAATTCCTCGAATCAGGAACCCTTTTCAAGTATCAAGGCTCCTCCGTGAATATATTAATAATTTTCGGTTAATGTCAGGTGACTGATCGAAACGTTCACAATCTGATAAGCCCTAATTAACTAGCCTGATACCCATAATTATATATAATCAGACTTCAATAGCTGCTCACAAGCCTCGTCTTCGTGTTGCTGGGAAACTATGGTGTTCAGGAGGCACTGAGGTAAACACGCGCTCCTCACTTCGTTATTAATAGGCGTTTGAATGATGGTGAAAATATGTGATTAAACTACGTACTAGTCATCTGGATTAGAATAAACAAGGTATTACATGAAAAATATAAAAGGCACAATACAAAACAATACAGAAATAACTCGCACTCACGAGAAAGAAGGAACTTATGAGGACGTTTCGGTCCGATCTAGACCATTAACTAGTCACACTAGTTAATAGTGACTAGTTAATGGTCCACGTCGGACCAAAACATCGTCTTAAGTTTCGCGTATGTGCGGGTTATTTGTGTGGGTTCGAACCCGGCTCCGCTGGGTGGCATTCCAGCTCCTGTTCCTCTTTACCACTGTATTAAAGTAAATGTAAATATATTCTTTTTGAAAGATGATGCGCCATCGTGGTGTAGGTGAAGAGTGTTGGACTTTTCACCTGGCGAACCTTAATTCATGGTGGTGTGACAGAGGTGTCGGGTAACACCCGCCCGGGGGCTACCCGAGTGAAAATTTCTCAGGTGGCCTTCAGATTCATAAGTTATATTTTTATTTACATCTTATATTCATTAATTTCAACATACATATTCGAGTTCGTAAATTATAAGATCATCATAACGATTTCTTCAAAACCTAAGTACCTTGACATGTACTTATAGAATCGTAAGTGTGTTTTTAAACTTATTGTTTCTGTTCCACTGGCTGTACTAGGTTTCCAAAATGCGTATCATTAAATAACAAAAAAGGCACAATACCGTGACTGGAACAATACACACACAACCCGCATATATAAAAGGAGTGACTTTGTAAATGGTCAAAGTCGGACCGAAACGTCGTCGTAAGCTCCTCTCCTTTTATATATGCGGGTTGTGTGTGCGTATCATTAATAACATTAATTAATTTAACCAAGCAATATAACGGATCCTCTTTATACAAATACGGTTAATAACTAACATGCTAGTCAGAGGACAGTTTGAAATTTTTATAACTTATGTACTCTGGGTATTCCCACTTCCTTTCCTATTCACGCGTGGTCAAGTGTTTCATTGCATGCAATGAGAGCCGTGTGCCAGACCTAGAGCAAACTCAGGACCGGGAAAGACTTGCCTTGATCGATGTCTCAGCGGCCAACGAACCCACGTCGACAAAGGGAGGCCCATTTCCTCGAGAACCTGCTATAAAATCCGGCCGAAGCACTCTGAACATGGCAAAGATTTATTCGGTTTCTTTCTCTGTGTCTGGGCTTTGGAGTACCAAGTGCCCAGTGGAAGATCAGTTTGCTGATGGAAGGATCCACCAAGCTTCCATTTTGGTGCTCCTGTGGAGTAGAGCAAGATAAAACCTTTGCGTTTTTGTGGTCTTCATATCAGAAGGAATTAAACGTTAGAATTGTTAAATTCGGGAAGAAAAATAGAAATCTGATTCATAATCTTGATCCGCGTTATAGCCGTTATCTTTGCTATTTTGCTGCGAATCATTTTTGTTTTTCGTATACATCAATTCGACAAAAAGTTTGTTCCCAGACTTTTTTTTTTTTTTTTTTGTATTTGTAAAATTTACCTAAATACGGACTCATTATTTACATTATTTCGTATTATTATAGATGCCAATAAAAGTACTTTTATTCAGCCTAATAATTATAATCATTACCATTGATGTCATTAATATTTGAATATTTAAAACGCTTTTATTACATGATGTGAAGCCAACTTTGCTGTTGGGGGTTATAATATCTGCAATCGATAGCTTGTGAACGAGTGCACACACGATATTTGAGCTTCGTATTGTCAGAGATAAGACTACATCAAGCAGCTACAAGATGTAAAACTACGTCTAAGACCCTTGCCACGTACTATACTTGTTCATTAGGCCTGGAGAATCCTGACTAAAGCCTAGTCAGGCCGTCAAATGGCCAAATAAAATGTTATGGCTGTGCGTACAATCCTTGTCAGGATTTTGACGTACTACCAAGAACGTAGGTGTCTGATGTAAAAAAAATCAGTTTTATTAAGGTAAATGATAGTCTCTTCACAGAAAACACATTAGCATTTCCTAAAGCATCTTGAGATAAATCATGCTCTTGCAAACTTTACAATTTAAAACTTTCAAGAGGAACCAAAGTACCTATTTCAGGAAGGAGAAGAACCAACTAGCCTCGTAAAATTCCTATCAGCTTTAGTAGCTTCAACTCTGTAGAACAAGATAAATGTGTGCTCACCTATTTTTGGTTACAGAGGTCGAGTCTCAGCTCCTGGAACCTTTTCTGAACTAGCCACTACTGCATTCACTGTTTCGTTCGTTATCCCTTTCATACCTATTCTTAAAGCTGTGGGTGAATAATACCTCTACCGTTTCTCTGTGCAAGTCGTGCTACTTCCTGACTAGTCTGTGGCTAAAGAAATATTTCATAGCATCACCTGTCTATCCTATCAATACCACACATTATTTTGACGATGATTATCAAGTCACCCTAGTCCTTCTGTCCTTTAATGTTATCAAGTTAAACACCTTTAATCTCTTCTCATAGCCCATTCTCCTTAGCTTTGTGACTAGTCTCACTGCAAAGCTTTGATCTTTTTCCAGTTTTTTAACATGCTTGATCAGATGTGAGTTCCACGCTAGCTTATAGTACCAAGATAGGTTTGACGGATGTCGTGTCGAGTGTTGTAAATGACTATTTGTTGAGATTCGTGAAAGCTAATCTTGAATTTGCTAGTGTTGCATTTGTTGCAGAGGTTATTTTGCTGCGGAGCATCACAGGCGATATACAGGATGGTGACATAATTACAACGTGCAAAATACAGAGAGGAATTGACAGGACAGATACTGCATGTGTTTGAGAGGCATGTCTCAGGT
Organism: Cherax destructor; assembly: GCA_009830355.1. Lineage (NCBI taxonomy): Eukaryota > Metazoa > Arthropoda > Malacostraca > Decapoda > Parastacidae > Cherax > Cherax destructor. The sequence goes on from WNWK01030595.1 coordinate 17,236, forward strand.
ACACGATGGCGCTGCTGGAAGTTAAAAAGACAGATGAGTCACAGAGATGTTTGTAAATACTTCCTTATCCATGGAGAAGTCAGAAATCGAAATGACCTAAACAGCAAAATGGTAGAGGTGGGATCCATACATAATTTATGAATAGGTATGACAGGGCTCATGTAGCCAGGAGAGTGTGAAGCCAGTAGCGGGCAGCGGAAGGGCAGAGCTAGAATCATATTAGGCAAGCATAGCCTAATGTGATTCTAGCTCGCTAGTTTTAGGATTAGCCATTAATTAGGACCCCATGTGTTCATTGAGATGTACTCCCTTTCTGGTTTTCTTTGCGTATCCCTAATAGCGACTTGTCAAACCAGTGCTGCAGCAAATCCAGGTTCGTTTGTAGATTGTCAATGTCCTTATCTTTTTGTGTGTATTTCCCATTAGTTTCACATTATTGCGAGCAGGGAGATATCTGACTATTTCTTCCCTGCAACGATGTTGGCAGACATAGGAGTGAGGACCTGATGAACAGGTATAGGACAGCAATAGAGATAATTAGGAAGAAGGGTAGGAACTCTGTGATATGGCTTTTTGCCAAGGAGAGGAGTTGGAAATGAATGGTTGGCCAGGGCAATTGGTGTCAATTGCTGGCTGGACAAACACTGGGACCTTTTCTATGGCAGAAATTACATGTATGCCAGGGATGGGGTTCACTTATCTAAGTTTGGGGTGGGTGCACTAGCAAAATGAAGAATTTATATTCATTCTGTAATATTGAGACCAGAAATGAGCTGCGTAATCTGGGTAAGGTCTTACTAATGATGTATGGAAATAAATGGTATAAAATACCGACACAATGGAAAAATAAACACATAAGCAGTATAATGTGATCCTTTATTGTCAAAGTTTCGCCCACGCAGTGGGCTTTATCGAGTAACAGACATATCTACCTGGAAAAAGAGTAACATGAGTATTTATAAGATTTAGTCAGGTGCAGAATGCTGGGTCAGGTGGAGAATGTTGCATGTGTCAGTCTTCAAGGTAGTGTGATAGTTTAAAACCTTGTGTGACTTAAAGGACCTGCAGTGTTCCATTCTTGAGTTCTATGTGGGATAGCGTTGAAGAAGTTTCTTGGCAATAGGTTCAGCTATGTTGTAGAAGCCGTTGTTCTGGTTGAAGTTCTTGGATATACAGATAAGTGATGATTCCAAGATTCTTCGGTATTGAGTGTTGTCTTCTCTGGCGATGAGTCTTGCGTTTCTGTAGTTGATTAAATGGTTGTGTAAATTTCTGTGTTGAACACAGGCATTTCTTGAGTCGTCAGATCTGCCTGCGTACTGGTGTTCTGAAATGCGTGTTTGGAGGTCTCTGGATGTTTCGCCGACGTATAATTTGCTGCAATCATTACAAGGAATTGTGTATACCCCTGCAGTGGATTGAAGCTTGTCCTGTCTGTTACTGGTAATGTCCTTGATGGTGGTGGATGTGGAGGTAGATACTCTGAATGAGGTATTGAAAAAAATGTTGGAAACGTGTTTGGCAATGGAGTTGGTGGGGAGGACTATGTATCTTTTCTCGGCAGTATCTTCTCTGGGTGTGTTGAAGATGTTTAATGCCCGTCGTCTACAGTCTCTAATGAAGTGATGAGGATAGTGAAGTTTAGAAAAAACTTGCTCAATAAGGAAGCATTCTTCCTCAAGGAACTCACTGCTGCAGATTCTGAGTGCGCGCAGGAAAAAGCCTATAATTACACCACGTTAAATTTTGGTGTCGTGGTGAGAGTAGAAGTGGAGAAGATCGTGTTGGTTGGTAGGTTTTCGATAGACTTTAAAACGAAGTTCATGGTCAGCTTTGCAGAGAAGAACATCAAGGAATGGAAGGGAGTTGTTGACTTCTTCTTCTAGTGTGAAATGGATTGATGGCTCAACCTGGTTGAGCTTGTGTTGGAGAGCTTGAACGTTGAAATGTCTGGGAGTAATGATGAGAATGTCGTCAACATAACGGAGCCAGGTGACAGTAGAGGGAATAATAGTGGAAAAACGCTCGGCTTCCAGATGTTCCATATATAGGTTTGCAAGGACGGCACTAAGTGGCGATCCCATGGGTAGTCCAAAAGTTTGCTGAAAAAGTTGATTTTCGAAAGAAAAACATGTAAAGTCCACACATAGTTCAACAAGGTCGATGAAATCGCTGGCTGGAAGAGGAAGATCAAGTGAGTCGTCAATTTTCCTGCGCAAGAGATCAATAGCTTGTGTAGTAGGTACTTTGGTGAATAGGGATGTTACATCAAGGCTGGAGAGTTTCTTGTTCCTGATGTTGATGTTGCGAATGCGATTGAGAAGGTCACCAGAGTGTTTGAGATGTGCTGGACTGATGGTGCCCAAAAGTTTGGAGAGGTGTTTAGCGAGAATGCCTGAGAGTTGGTGGGGAGCATTGCCTATTCCCGAGGATATGGGCCTCAATGGGATGCCTGGTTTGGGCGTCTTTGGCAGACCGTACATTCTGGCAGGTCTGGGGTTGCTGGGAATGGTGTGTAGAAGTTTCTTCCCTTGTTCTGATTCCCTTAGAATGCGGCGAGTCTTGTGAAGAAATGTTTTGGTGAGGTTGTCCACTTGGTTTGTTGTGAGAGGTTTGTAGGTATCTGGGTCATTAAGTAGATTAAGCATTTTGTTCCTGTAATCGTCAGTGTTCAAGATTACGACACCACCTTCTTTATCAGCGGTGGTAACCCTGATTGTCGTGTCTTCTGCTAAAGCTTTAAGTGCAATGATGTAACGTCGAGGTATGACTGAGGAGCTGTGTGTTGAGATGGCCGCTGAGATGATGCCTTGAAGATAGCCTTTTTGGAAATCGGAGTCCTGTCCTCTTCAGTACTTCGGAGAAACTGGCCGATCTCTTTCTGACAGACTCAGGGAGCACAAAAATAGTGTTAGGCTTGCCGACACTAATAATGCTCTTTTCTGTCATGTCAGAGATCACAGTCATCCTATTGATTGGTCTTCTGCTAAAACTGTCTACCCTACGTCTAACTTTCATAGTCGCCGCCTGGTTGAATCCTCCCTTATACACAACTTTCCCTGTATGAATCTTAGCCCTGGCTTTGTCTCTGTTGATGCTTTCCTCTCCCATTACATTGTTAAATGCTCCAAACTTCAGAACACCCGTGACTTAACCTGATTCCTTCCCCTTTCATCTCTTCCCCCTTCTCCTTTTTCTCCTATGGGTTTTCTTTTCTTTTCTTTTGCCTTGTTTTTGTCCTTCTTTATTTTATTCGCCTTTTCCTACCTCTGTGTTCTTGTCCTACCCATGCGGGCCGCCAGCTTCATTGCAGTGCTCCTTTCCTAGAATATGACTGACTCCACTACTACTTCTACTACCACTTCTACTACTACCTTCATTATTACCCCACTCTCTTGTGCCCTTCCCTGTCTGCCTGCCTATATTTAACCCTTCCACCTGTTCTGTGTGTTAGTGTGACTTTGTAAATGGTCCAAGTCGGACCGAAACGTCGTCATAGCTCCTCTCTTTTTATATGTGCGGGTTGTGTGTGTATTGTTCCAGTCACGGTATTGTGCCTTTTTTGTTATTCACTGGCAGAGTTCGTCGTGACATTCTCGATGGTCTTCGTTGGGGTTTCAAGGGATGTCTACTCACCCTCGTCTGCCAATACTTCCTTGGTGTTCTTTGTTACATTCCCAGTAAACAACCCACACTCGTCGGGTAGCACCGAAAATGGGTTCAAAGTTTCCACAGTAGTCTTCTGGATTTTCGTTGTTAATGCCACTCCATCAGTCTTCTTGATCTTCAGCTTCGTTCCATGTTGCCCTGTCACTGACCAGGTTTCCCTTCTGACCAGAGGACTCACAACAGGAGGATTACTACGAATCCTCTTGTTTTCTTCCGTCAATCGCCGTATCTTGAGCTTAGCTACCCTAAGCTCCTCTTTAAGCTGCTGGTAAAGTTGTTCACTGGAGGACATCATGGTTCAGATTCACAGACAGTACACTAGACACGTCCTCACAGAGCTAAGTAGTTAGATTTAGTTAGAAAGTATAGGACAGCAACAAACATTATTAGGAAGAAGGGAGGAAGACCTATTATATGTGGCATTTTGCCAAGAAGAGGTGTTGGAAATGAATGACTGTCGAGAGCAATTCGTATAAATTGTTGGCTGGTTAAACACTGTAAGGATAATGCAGTACCATTCACTGACAATTGGGACCACTTCTAAAGCAGAAATGTATGCCAGGGATGGGGTTCACTTATCCAGGGCAGGTGTGGGTTTTCTCGCTAGTTAAGTTGATGGTGTTGTTAAGGCTTTAAACTAGGATTAGTTAGAAGTATGGGTTTAGGAATGGTAAATAATGTGTGTAGAAATATTGATATAGGCTTTGATATTATTAATCTTAAAAATAACAGTCGTCGAGTAATACTGGGTAATGATAATAACAGAAATTGTGTAAAAGCAAAGCTGAATTTAAAAAAAAAGGTACAGATGAAAAAACATATTAATGTATTTTATACTAATAACCAAAGCGCAAGAAATAAAATTAATGAATTACGTTTGGTAGCACATGCGGGGAACTTTGATGTCATTGCAATAACTGAAACATGGTATAGTGTAAAGACTCGTGATATGATTGCTGAGTGCCATATTCAGAGTTGTTCCATGTAGACAGGGGTGAGAGTTGCATTATATGTACGAGAAATTATAAATTGTTGCATAAAAACAGGTATAAAAATAGATGGATTAATAGAATCTGTGTGGGTAGAATTTCTAGAAAGTCAAGAAAAAATAATTTTAAGTGTAATATACCGACCTTCTGGCTTAGAAAACGATAGAGGGAGACTTCTTTGAGACGAAATTGTCAGGGCTTCTATACACGATAACATAGTAATAGTGGGGGATTTTAACTTTAATAAAATTGACTGGACTTCTTTGACTAGTAATCTGGAGTCCAGTGACTTTCTGAAAGTAGTTCATTACTGCTTTCTGAAATAATGTGTAACTGAGACTACCAGAGGTAATAATTTGCTTGACCTAGTCATGTCAAATAAAGAATCCCTCGTAAATAATCTGGAGATCACTGAAGAGTTTTGCGCAAGTGATCACAAATCGATTTCCTTTAATAATACCTGGGAGTACGAAAACAAAGATAATATGGAAAAAGTCCCCAATTTTCGTTCTGCCGATTATAATGAACTTAGGCAACACCTGTCTAATCTCGATTGGGGTAATCTAGCTAATGATTATATTGACTATGATCATGCATATGATAACGAAGGGATCTGCGTTTATGATTTTTTTCCTAATAATGTACAACTTGCACAGAGTATATATATTCCCCAGAGAGAAATTAGGTCATATAAAAATAACCCTAGATGGATTAATAATAGTCTAAAACACCTATTGGGAGATAAAAGAGGAATTTATAGGTGCATCAAAAGAGGAGAGGTTAACCTTATTGACCAATACGTTCATTTTATGAGAGAATTAAAAAAGGGATTAGAAAAGCTAAATGCGACTGTGAAATTAAAGTTGCTAATGAACCAAAGACTAATCCAAAAGGGTTCTTTCAAGTGTATAAGACAAAAGCCTAGGAAAAAGTAGGACCGCTGAGAATTGGAGATGGACAGCTGACTGATATTGAACAGGAAATGTGTTCTCTGTTTAATGGTTATTTCCCGTCGTCAATCTTTACATAGAAAGACATAAAAAATATCCCAGAAATCGACAATTATTCAGTTCCTGAAGAAAAATTAAGTAATATAACTATCACGAGGAAAATGGTTATCAAACAGGTAGATAAACTGGAGCAAAATAATTCCCCGACCCTGATGAATTGTTTTCAAGGGTTCTTAAGAAATGTAAATTGGAAATTAGTCAGCTATTAACGAGCTTGTTTAATGCATCCCTCCAAACTGGTGTTGTGCCAGAGATGTGGCACAATTATTAAAACCAATTATACTTGATATTATTAGAAGTCACTTTGAATCTCAGCATGGATGCACAAGAGGTCGTTCCTACCTGACAGATTTACTGACGTTCTTCAATAAAGTATTTGAGGCAGTAGACAGTGATAAAGAATATGATGTTGTTTATTTGGATTTCAGTAAAGCCTTTCTTAAGAAAAGTGGCAGCTCATGTATTCGAGTAAGTTCTGGCA
>WNWK01030596.1:0-23383 GCA_009830355.1 Cherax destructor
GTTTTCCCACCATTCTTTTCCTGATGATTTTCCCGGGACTTTGCACACTATCATGTAAGTGACACCGGTCTATATTTTAGTGCCTCTTTTCTTCTCCTTTTTTAAAAATGGGGACTATGTTAGCCTTCTTCCATACCTCAGGTAGCTGCCCAGTTTCAAGGGATGTGTTGAATATTATGGTAAGTGGCACACTCAGTACCTCAGCTCCTTCCCGAAGAACCCACGGGGAGATATTGTCCGGACCCATCGTCTTTGATGTATCGAGGTCACTTAGTAACTGCTTCACTTCCTCCTCAGTTGTGTGTATGCCCTCTAGCACTTGATACATCCCTTGTTGGTGACGAACCATGTCCTGTCTACCCAGCTGCCTTCCTTCCTCCATTGTGGAGTGTGTGTGTGTGTACCTGAGTGTGTGTGTGCCTGAGTGTGTGTGTGTGTGTGCCTGAGTGTGTGTGTGTGTGTGCCTGAGTGTGTGTGTGCCTGAGTGTGTGTCTGCCTGAGTGTGTGTGTGTGTGCCTGAGTGTGTGTGTGTGCCTGAGTGTGTGTGTGCCTGAGGTGTGGTGCCTGACTGCAATAAGAAGTCAGGCACAAGTTCAAGAAAGTATTTTATGAATCAGTAGAAAAAGACAGCCCAAACCATAAGCGCTGATTTTGTAGTAGTGAACAGGAAAATATATGGCTTATGACGTGTCAAGTATCAATGATGGCAGTGGTTGCAGGAGTGACAGATGCAGTTTAATGTAAACATAGACGGAATTCTAACACTGGGAAAAAGAGAATAACGATGGCACTTAATAACTTAAAAATGTAAATATCAACCACTCTCCATGCAAAAAATATTTAGAAGCTCTGATTAACAGTAATGTAAAGACAAACCAATTGTGTATAATTGTTAGCAATGAACCTAATAGAGTTCTTGGTTTCACATCAAGTATAAATAACAGGATTCCTCAGGTTATAATTCAACTCTATATATCATTGATAAGGCCTCGTTTAGATTATGCTGCACAACTCTGGTCACCGCATTACAGAATGGACATAGACGTGCTAGAAAACATGCAGAGAAGGATCACAAATAAATAACAAAAAAAGGGACAATACCGTCGTCGTAAGCGCCTTCTTCTATGTGAGCTCCTTCTTCTATGTGAGCTCCTTCTCTTCTATGTGAGCTCCTCTCTTCTATGTGAGCCTCTCTTCTATGTGCGGGTTGTGTGTGTAAGGATCACAAACTTGATGCCATGTGTCAGAAGTCTTTCCTACGAGGATAGACAGACGACACTGAAACTTTACTCTCCGGCAAGACGTAGAATTAAAGAGGATATGTTTGAGATTAATAAATGTAAGACAGGATAAATATAGGGGATATAAATATGGCACTAAAATATTTAACCAAGACAGGACTCGCGACAATGAGTTCAGGTTGATAAAATTTAGATATAAAAAGAAAATAGGAAAGCATTAATAAAGTTGTGGAACAATGGAACAAACTACCGTGTAGGTCATTGAAGTAAAACACAGGGGAAAATTCGTTAAGAGGTTAGACAAGTACATGGGTGGGTGTGACTTGGTCTTGCCTAGCATGGGCCAGTAGTCCTGAAGCAGTGCTTCCTCTTATGTTCTTATATTAGAAGCTAATCAGAAGAGGCATTCGCTAATTATTACTTGGATCAATATGTAAATTTCAGTTGGAAAACTGCAATTTACACAATTCACAGTGAGTAACAATCTGTGTTTTTAATAAAACCCATCAGTGGTAAAATATTGAAGATGGTCAGGAAAGACATTCTCTAATAATTAACCTGATTCAATCGATTCAAGTTTTTATTTTTAGCTATTTCGGGATATTTAAAATTCACAGTACAATTATAATTTATCATCCATAATTTAGAACGCATCGTAAATAATATTTTAATCAGAAGAAGTGTTCGTTAGTTACTAAATAAAAAGTGAATATCGCTTTTTATTCAACAAAATTAGCTAATAGGGAAATTTAAAGCACCCAGTGGCAGTGTAAACTTCGTTATGGTCAGGAAAACTTTAGTAGAAATGTGAAGCCGATCTGATGAGTCATTCTCCAGTTATGGCACAGATTACAACGTTTCCAAGTTTCTTACTATATTATTTAAGTTGGTTTAACGGGAATAAGATTTCACTCTCAGCCGTCGATTTTTTTTTTTTTTTTTTTTTGGGGGTGGGGGGGAACTGTTTGTGAACATTTAAATTTCTCACTGAGGATTAACCAATGCAGGATGCTGGGAATGGTCTAATAACACCAAAGGGAACAGAATATGCCATTTTTTTTTAAAAAATTGTCCTTGTTGCCAAAGGATACAATGAAAATTTGTCACCTGACTTTTTGGGTATCCAGGTTCTCTACACATATCATTTTGTATAAAATCTATGTAACTATCTGTGTATACCTGAATAAACTTGCATACATAAACGTGAAAAATTTTAAAGGGCCTTGGAGGCGATCCCAGTTATGCCTCCCCCCCCTCAAAAAAAAAAAAACCTAGGTGGGAAAAATAAAAAAAAGGTGCGCCTTCGGGGATACCAAAAAAAAGGTGCACCTTCGGGGGTACCAAACAAGGTACACCTTCGGGGGTACCAAACAAGGGACCTTTTGGGGGTATCAAAAAAGGGACCTGGGGATAAAAACAAGGTGCACCCGGGGGGACCAAAAAAAGGTGCACCTTTGGGGGTACCAAAAAAAGGTGCACTTTCGGGGGTACCAAAAAAAGGTGCACCTTTGGGGGTACAAAAAAAGGGACCTTCAAAAAACAAGGTGCACCTTCGGGGATACCAAAAAAAGGTGCACCTTCGGGGGGAAAAACAAGGTGCACCTTCGGGGGTACCAAACAAGGTGCACCTTCGGGGATACCAAAAAAAGGTGAAACCTTTGGGGGTACCAAAAAAAAGGGGCACCTTCGGGGATTAAAAAAGTGCACCTTGGGGAACCAAAAAAAGGGCCCTTCGGGGGTAAAAAACAAAATGCACCTTCGGGATACCAAAAAAAGGTGCACCTTCGGGGATAAAAAAAAATGCACCTTCGGGGATAAAAAAGGTGCACCTTTGGGGGTACCAAACAAGGTGATTTTTGGGGATCCAAACAAGGGCACCTTCGGGGGTACCAAAACAAGGTGCACCTTGGGGGTACCAAAACAAGGGACTTCGGGGGTACCAAAAAAAAGGTGCACTCGGGGATACCAAAAAAGGGGCACCTTTGGGGATAAAAAAAAGGTGCACCTGGGGATAAAAACAAGGTGCACCTTCGGGTCCAAACAAGGCACCTTCGGGGATACTAAAAAGGTCACTTTTGGGGGTACCAAAAAAAGGTGCACCTTTTTAACAAAACAAGGTGCACCTTTGGGGGTACCAAAAAAAAGGTGCACCTTTGGGGATACCAAAACAAGTGACTTTCGGGATACCAAAAAAGGCACCTTTGGGGGTACCAAAAAAAAGGTGCACCTTTGGGGTACCAAAAAAAGGTGCACCTTGGGGGTACCAAAAAAAGGGGCACTTTCCGGGATACCAAAGAAGGTGCACCTTTGGGGGTACCAAACAAGGCACCTTCGGGGGTACCAAAACAAATGACCTTGGGATACCAAAAAAAGGTGCACTTTCAGGGGTACCAAACAAGGTGCACCTTCGATACCAAAGAAAAAACTCAAACTGAAGTTTAGAAATCAACATCTCCCCATTTTGTTTTTTATCCTGTTTCAGGAGGACAGATGTTCCTCCAATGCTTAACACTTGTTCTTCTTTTTTTTGAAGAGAAATTTAACTCACATATCACTGGGTGGGTTTGTCAAGAGGGAAGAAATATCATATTTCCTCCCCACCTCCAGTGAATTTTATTTTTTTAAGCAATAACACCAGTGCCATATATTTTTTCTAGATCTTTTTTTATTTTTTGGATAAACTAATCCCTAAAACATTTGTTTTTGTATGTTTTTTTGGTTTTTGGGTAAAGGGATCGTAAACTTTTTGTTTAGAGGGCTGTTATTCGAAATGCGGGAACAATGTTTTCAAAAATTTACCAAAACCTGGTAAAGTTCTTCATAATTGCATCTAATTTTTTTTCAATACATCGATGTTTCTTTATTCTTCTAAAAAACAGCGGCATTTTTGAATTTTGAGATGTTGAATTATCTCCGAGGGGTTTTTTAAAAAACGGGATCTAACAGTGACATTAAAAGTTTCATAGTGTGCTACCCAAGGGGGAAAATTTTGGGATCACTGATGCTTTGTTACTGAAAGGTTTAAAATATTTTATTTGTCATTTTGAGACAAGACAATATCTTTCACTAAGATGTATAGTTATTTAATGCATTTTTAAAAAAAAAAATTAGCAAATTTTGTATTCAGTTAAATAAATGCTCGTGGTGTATGTTAAAACAATACATTGAACAGTGAGCATATTATGAGGGGTATTATGTTGAAGGGAGCAGCAACTAATTGAAGGAAATGAAAAGAAACTAGTGAAAGTGAAGTGACTGAGCACTTGGATATGTGCTAAAAAAGGGAACCCTTTTATTAGTAGTGCTTAATTGGGGGAAATTGTTTCATAGGAAGTTTAATACCCATACATGGAGAGATATTTTTCTTTGAGAAGAAGAAATTTTTAGCGGCATTGATAACTAAATGTATGTGATGGTGTGGGACTTGGCGTTAATACAAATTGAACAAGAAAAATAAGTTAATGTGTTTTCGGTTTTATAAATACTCCCCGTTGTTTAACAGGTCGATTCACAGCGTGACTCGACCCCGTGAATGGGGGGGGAGTGTGTGTGTGTGTGGTGTGTGTGTGTGTGTGTGTGTGTGTGTGTGTGTGTGTGTGTGTGTGTGTGTGTGGGGGGGGAGCTCATCAAATTTGGGGGCGGGGGGTTGAGACTCAGCCCTGGCCCCCCCCCACTGATCGCTACGGGGTCCTCTCTCTCTCCCCTGCTCCATGAGATTTAAATACCGCAAAGCTATGGATTGCTGCCTCCACTACATCACTTGTGACTTTTCCACTTCCTGACTACTCTATAAAAGTATTAACACCCCTTTGATCATCTGAGTGTGTGTGTGTGTGTGTTGTGTGTGTGTTGTGTGGGGGCGTGTGTGTGTGTGTGAGCGTGTGTGTGCGTCGTGTGAGTACGTGTGGGCTTGCGCTCGCGCGGGGCGGGGTGTTTTGTGTGTGTGTTCACCTAATTGGGGTTCAGGGCGAATTTAGCCCCCGCCCCCCCTCTTCCCGACCGCTTTTTAGGTCCTCTCCCCCCTGCTCATGAGCTTTATCATACCTGTTTTAAAGCTATTTTGGTTCCTCCTCCACTACATCACTTCTAGACTATTCCACTTCCGGGGAGAACTGTATGAAAAAGAAATTTTTCCCAACACCCCTTTGATCGTCTGAGTCTTCAACTTCCAATTGTGACCCTTGTTTCGTGCCCCTCCGGGAACATCCTGTCTGTGTCCACCTTATCTATTCCACGGATTTTGTATGTCTTTACATTTTCCCCCCAAACCCCTCCTGTCCTCCAGTGTCGTCGGGCCGATTTCCCTAAACCATTCTTCATTGGACATTCCCTTAGCTCCGAACAACCCTTTTTGAAAACCCTTTTGCACTTTTAAAATTTTTTGACGTGTTGACCAGGTGGGTTCCCAACGGTGCTGCATACTCCAGAATGGGCCTGACGTAAAAGTGTCAGGCGAACGACCCTTACAAGGTATCGGAACGCTATTTGGGTTGCCAGGCGCCCATTTGCTGCAGAAGTTATCTGGTTCATGGGGCTTCCGGAGACGTGATCGATGTTATACCACCCCAAGATTTTTTCCCCTTATGAGGTTTGCAGTCTTTACCCAGCTATACCGGTTGGTTTCTTCCCTTTTCCCCGATCTTCATGACTTTGCATTTAGGGGGGTTAAACTCGAAAAGCCAGTTGCTGGACCACGTTTTATCTGTCCAGGTCTGTAATCATGCCTGATTCTCATCTGATTTAATTTTTTATTAATTCCACATTCAAACGGGGGCATTTCTGAGTTATCCTTCCATCATGTCATTAAATATACCAAAAATACCGGGTCCTGGGACTGACCCCGTGGGACCACGTCATCACAGGGCCCACTGTGACACTTCATCACGTACCATGACTCATTGTTGCCCCCCTGTCATATTCTTTCCATTGCAGTCCCCTTCCTGTTATTGCCTGTTTCCCAGTTTTGCACTAATCTCTTGTGGGGAACTGTATCGAAGGCCTTTTTGCAGTCCAAGAAATGCAGTCAACCCACCCTTCTCTCTCGGGCTTACTTCTGTTACCTTGTCATAAAAACCCCGGGGGTTTGTGGGATTTGCCTTCCCTGAATCCGGGGTTTTTTATTATAATCTTGTTCCGTTCCAGGTGTTTCCCCCACTCTCCTGATAATCTTCATTTTTAATTTGGTACTATACACGCAGTGACATTCTATAGTTTATGCCTCGTTTCTGTTTCCTTTTTAAAATGGGAACTAATTTTTTGTTTCCACTCTAAGGACCCACGGGAAAAATGCCCGTCCCTATTGGGTACCCGGGGCCCTTGACTTCTTCACCCCCTCCTCAGTTTGTTTTGTCACCCCAACACTTTTTTGGTATTTCCCTTTTTGGGTTTCCCCCCTTTTTACTGTCCCCCCCAAGCCCTTTCCCTTCCCCAAAATTTAAAACTTCAAATTTTGTGTTGAGCTCCTCCCCCCCTTGATTTCCCTTGTGGTTCCCCCCCCTTTCCTAAACCCTGATTTTTTGGTTTTTTTACTTTGTCTTCCCCCAAAGGGACTATACAGCCCGGGGGTTTGATTTGATCTATGTTTTTTTTGAATGCCCTTAACCCCCTTTTTTCTTTCATACTGTTTCTGGCTTTCAGTAATTTTTTTTTTCCTAGGTCCTTTGTCTTCTTTTTTTTTTTCCCTTATCTAATGCTTTTTTTTCCCCCCTCACCTTGGAAAAAGGGCCGGTTTGGTCTTAAATTTTTTCTTTTTCCCTTGGGAAAAACCCCCTTTTCCCTTGCCTCCTTGCATTTTTTTTTTTATTCCACCCATTTCTTTACTGATTTTTCCCCCCCAAATTTTCTGCCCCCGGGAACCCCCTGCAAAGGGGCCTCATACCTGTGTAATCCTCCCTTTTTTAGTTTGGCTTTTCCCATTCGGCTACTTTCCCCCTCCACTTGTAACTCTACTTTTATTCAAAGCCAAAACCCATGATACTAGCTCCAAGGAGCCTTCATATGTGATGTCCTAAAGTCGAACTGCTCAGGGTGAAAAGGGCCACCCCCTTTTTGGGGAGTTTAAAATTTTTATCCAGGGGTTTTTTTCCTTCCAACCCATCATCTTGGCTCTTCAGTTTCAGGACCCCCCCGATCCCCCCGGGGTTTTAAACGCCCTCCAGCAATTTTTTCTCTTCGGGATTTCTTCCCCTTCCCCCCGTTTTTCCCCCCATTCCCCTCTTTTGTCTCTTCATATTCCCCTTTGGCCCCCCCAGTTCTGTTTTTGGATTATTCTTCCCAAAATTAATATTTTTTTCCCCGACTAAGGAACCTACATAACCTCTTTCTCCAACTTGTCTATCCCTTTTCCCCTTTCCTCAAACCCATGGGTTTTTAAAAAAAAGCAGTGTTACCATTTTTGGTTGCAGGGGGAATTCCTATCTCCTCTTTTTTGTGTGTGTACCCCGTATGCTTAAATTTCCCATTCAAAATAGGGAGAAAAGTTATCCATGGTGTCCGTCTTTAATACTCCCCTTTTAATATTTTTTTTTAATTTTTCCATTTGTTGCACCATTTAAAATTTTTCTCCTGTAATGGATTCCACTTCAACTACTCTATTTAATAACAAAAAACTACCATCCTTTTTAAAAAAAACATTTTTTCCCAAAAATTTTTGGTGGGGTTTCCCAAATGCTGCCTTTTTTCTAAGAAATCTTTTTTTCCCAAAGAATCATTTTGCCTTTTGTTATTCTTTAACTCCTAAAAGAACATGGCCCCCTTTAATGTTTTTAAACTTTTTTCACAGTTCATATTGTAACTCTAGAGCCATTTTGTAGCTCTTTTAACATATTTTTTAAATTATCGTCTTCAGGTATTCGCAACACTCAATTGCTAATATTTCAATTTTGGCATAATATAAAAATATAAACAACTTTAATAACATTTTCACTAGTGGATTTTTTCCCAAAAGTTGCGACGCCTCCAACTACTTTACCTCACCTTTCTAAATTATAAGGGGGCCCCTTCTCCCCCATGCTGCATTTTTCAAGACTGAGGGGGCTGAACACATCTCCCGGCTGAGGGGCTGAACACATCTCCAGGCTGAGGGGCTGATTACTTTAAACTCCACTTCATCTTCCATCATTCTTCGCTGCATTGGACTGATAAAGCCAATGAATGGTTAAACTGATCCTCTATAAAGATTCCCAAATGTTTGACGAGTGCCCATTCATCAAATTGTCTTTTTCTAAGCCATTTACATATCTTCAAACCCTAATATTTTTGATTCCCTCATCTATCTCATTCACGATTTTAGAACAACATTGGGCACATTACAGCCTCGTGTGTTGCCGTTGGTGACTCGTCCACATTCTTTCTCCACAGTTATGCAAACTTTTTGTCTCTCAACTACCCTCTTTCCCAAAGAAAAACTTTCCCCGTATTCCACTTTGTGGACTGAAGAAAGGACCCTCACATTCAATTGTTCATTTAAAAACACATTTTAAAATCTTTTTAGCTAAAAATTGAAGCCAAGGTTCCTTCAATAAAATCCATCAACACAAAAACTTTGAAGCCTATCAAAAAAAAACGCTCGTAATTGTTCTGAATCCAACAGTTCCATTTTTTAACACTTCCATTACAATGTTTGGAAACAATTTAAAATTTTTAAAAATTTTATTGCATGTCATCACACTTATAGAATGCATCTGCGTTAATATTTTGAAGCCAATTTGATGAGGCATTCTTTTTTACTAAAAATAATTAAAAAAATTTTCATTCAATAAAATAGTAATTAGGACTTGGGGGCCCTTTTGGCCATGAATCTTGAAGCTGAAGAAGAGGCATTTCTAGTTATATCATGGATTCCAAAGATTCCAAAATTTATAAAAAGTTAATGCATTGATAAATTTTCCCACACTAAAACAGAAACTTAATAAGTACTATCCAGGCTGTAATATGTATTACCTATTTAATACTTAAGCCATTTAGAATCTGAAAACTGAAACAATATTAGCGTGCATCTGCACTCTTCAATTCACTCTGCGTGATCCTAGCATTATTATCCTTTTTTTTTTTTTTTTGGAACGTCGGAAGCTGCTCAAAAGGGGGTTTTGTAATGTTTAGTGCCATCCATGAAGCTGGTGATTCTGTTCAACAAATTTGTTCATAGAGCAACTGCAGTTGCAAGTTGGCCAAAGAACTTGCTTAAGTTACAATGCACCATGGTGGAAAATATTAAGCCAATCGCAAGAGGCTTTCTCGTGTTATGATTTAAATAAAAATAACTGAAAGTTGAAGGACAAAAGGTCAAAAATTCTGGCAACCATTCTCGGGGAAATCTAATTATTTCTGGCAGTGCTTTTATATACTTACAGCAGTAAAGCAAAAACGCAAAATGCTTCCTGAGCAATATTTCCTTTAATATACATTCAAGTTTTCTCGCATTTTCTCAGTATCCTCGTGATAGTAGGTTTATTATTTATGTCTACATTGTTTAATATAAATAACATTGTTGATTGAGAATATAAAAAAGGGTATTTTTCAGTCTAATCCTTTCCTGGAATTTTTTCATGGATTATATTTGGCAGAAAGTAAATTATTCTAATAATTGTATACTTTCCAAGGTAAATTCTCAATGATGTTTTCAAGAATGTTTCTGTCCTTTTTTACCCTACTCAAATAGTTTGAAAAGTCCTAAGCATTTCTTATCTTCCTTCTACTTTTCCAGTTCTCTTTGTAGCCTTCAATTCTGGGTTCTTCCTTCCTCCATCCGTATTTATCCTCTCTTTCCCACTCATTTCCTTTCATCCTCCCCAAATCTCTCCTTCAACTATTTTTTCTTTCTTCGTCACAGTTCTCCCCTTCTGTTCCTTCGTCCCCTTCTTCCTGCTTCCTACCTATCCCTTCTGCCTCCAACTGGCCAGTCAATTTGTCGACCTTCAAAGTTATATAATTGCTAATACTTCTTCCCCATCCATCCAGTGTGTGCTTACTCTCATAAGAAATTACAATTTACTGTTTCAGAAAAAATGATCATCTTTTATGGCGAGTGTGAGAAAGTTTGTGGCCCCCCTTGTGCATGTCTGACATAACCTTATCTGTCTTAGCAATGTCTGAATTATATTGTCTGCAACAGACAGTTACTTGAATGACCAAAAAGCACTGAGCCTTACTTTCTGAACAAGATATTCGCACATTGATGTTTATGAATACTTGGCTGATTGTCAATACAAGAACTGACGTTTACTTGTTATAACTAGATCCGACATTTAATGTCTCTGTCATAACTAAATATATATTTTTGTTAGACTTAACAGTTACTGTTCATGCGATGCTTTACTTTCACTATCGATGACAGACATGACCTTCACTATCCTTGCCAGATCTGACGTTTACAGTCCACGCCATATTTAATCTTCATTGTCAGTGCCATAGCTGACCCATAATGCTGGTGCCAAACTTGACCTATACTGTTCGTCCAGACCAGACTCTGGGCCCTTGTCAAACCTGACCTCTGCTGTCCGTGCTGTATCCTTTTCTAGCTTGTGAAAATGCTTAGCATTCTTTTATAATAATATTTTAGTAATTTTATAAATATATGTCCGAGGAAAAGTGAAATAAACATAGAGACAACTACGTAAAGTACAATGAATATTGTTTATATGCAAATAAAAAAATGCCATACTAGGATTCCTAGTATGGGCCAACAAGCCTGCTGCAGTGTTCCTCCTTTCTTATATGGGTTCTTATATGGGTTCATTTCTGTTACATGTTTATTTTCTATTATTCCAGTTGACATGTTTCCAAGGTAGTAGTTACAAGTAAAATATTTTCTAATAGTAAAAAACTTGATATAGATATTTCAATTATGCTTTGAACCGCAAGCTTTAAGCTCAATGATACCGATATAAAACCACTGATGTCAGTTAAGATATATGATACGTATTTCCACACTGGACGTCATTCTCAAAATTAATCAATGTGGAATACCCAGTACTTAAAGCTCACTGCGTCAATTTGACATTTAATGCTTTAGACGTTGGAAGCTCTCATTCAGAATGAGTTACACAGGTGAGGGGACACAGGGAATGACTGATAGCTGCAGAGGGGACTGCAAGAGGAGTGTCAAGAGGGTCACAACTGCATACATGTACTGTAAGGAAAAAATAAGTACTCAAAATGCAATAACAATAAGGTTAATGAGTATATGTTTTAATAGTGTGAGAAAATGATCGTCATTAAAGTGTTCAAATGAGCCAAGGTTGTTCCCTTCACACATGGTGAAGAAAGTTATGTAGAGCTAACTCTAAATAAGAGCAAGTCGTGGTAGAGAAAAAATTAATGATGGTTGCAATTTTAACTAGGTCGTTGAGCGATCTGAGAGATATACATCAGTATCGCATAACCCCAACAACCAGTGCATATTGTGGCCAGAGTATTGATGTCCTAGATGTCAACATGTCTTTCTCATCCTGGAGTAGCCTACTGAGGTCTCCTAGCACTTCAGCTGAGATTTAATCTTGCCGAGATATTGCTGCAGACATCTCTCTCTCTCTCTCTCTCTCTCTCTCTCTCTCTCTCTCTCTCTCTCTCTCTCTCTCTCTCTCTCTCTCTCTCTCTCTCTCTCTCTCTCTCTCTCTCTCTCTCTCTCTCTCTCTCTCTCTCTCTCTCTCTCTCTCTCTCGTATATCTGCTGCCTCTTCCCTCAGGTTAACCTGATGCTCTCTCTGACGCTGTTATGATTGACTGTCGGCCTGCAGTTCACCAGCTTCCATTTCATTTCCAGTATCGTCAACAACATGGATTATGGATATTGGTATCTCAAGGATATCTACCAGCTGGATCTGTTGAGTGCAGCGTCAGTCAAGAAAATGTCCTCGCATGTCATGTAGGTCATGTCCAGTCATCATGTTGATCACGGTATTCTTGGCATAAACCACCTGCAGTATTTGCTGCAGATCTGAGCTTGCCATTAGATTTCCAATGCTACCAAGAAAGTTGAGCGTGTAATGTGGAATATGAAATATGGATGTGACACTGTACACGAATACATTGCTCAGGAACTGCTTTCAAATTCTCTCCACGTTGCAAGACCAGTCTGCTGTCCATCATTAGTTGACTTATAATATAAAGGTTAGGTTAGGTAAGGTTCGTCAGGAAACAGGACAAGTGTTTCCTGACGCGGGTCTTAGTCAGATAATGACCCGCCGTTGGAGCTTTGGTCATCTGACCGAGGCCTTCCGCTGGCTTACCGGTCCACCCCTTTAATGAGGTGGAGGTGTTGATTCACCGGTAATTCTCCCGGCCCGGGTCTTTACCAGATGGCGACCCGGCTCCGGCTCCCTGGCGTGGGAGTATCAGAGACCTGTCTCCCATGGGAGACCAACTGGACCCAGGCCCCGGGCCCTAGCCACATTCCCCACCAGCACGAGGCAGGTGGTAGATAGATGCTAGGCCACTCTGGTCTGCCACCTTCCCGCCCCAAGGAGGCTGACAGGAAGGGCAGGCTTGCGAGCCACAGATGGTAGCAAGCTCCAGCCTTGGCACCTACCCTGCCCTAGAAGAACTGGGCATGGTGATCGACCCCACCCTTTAAAAATTATGGTAAGTTATAACCATTTCTTCTATATAATATACAGTAAGTCTCCTTGATTTTAATCGAAGGGAAACTCAGACGGGACAACAAGTTCCCCGAAAGTATAAAAGTTAATTGCATTATTTAACTTTTCTCAGGCCAAACGTAATTTTATGAGAAATTATATAACGACGGATTTATCTTGTAAATAAACCAAAAATAATGATTTAAGCAAAGCCATGCAAAACGCGGGTAACTATGGAATCTTTCAAAAATAAAACTGCAAAATATCGAATTTATGCAGAAAAACATTTTCTTCAGTTAAATTAAGTTTCAGATGCATGAGAAATATTAATCAAATTTAAACTCGGCTATTTTAAGGACACATTTCAACACCAAAAATATAACCTAAACATGCAATATGATCAACATTAAGGGTAGCTTGCTTGTACTTATAACCCCATACAGTTTTTATCATATTTTTCTGGGAAATGCATACGGTATACATGAATTGTAATTGTTTCTAAGTATAGACTTAGTTTTTTTGATGACAAAAAAATTCTTTTATTAAATCATGCAATTATTTTCACTTCAACAGAATAAAAATCAAAATGCGTTGTTGAAGTGTGAGTTTTTCCCCCAGTATTTGATTCATGCAAATTGCGCACATTTTCCAAGCGAAGAGTCTTTAGGATTTTAGTTTGATATTATAGGAACCTTATAGTAATACAGTGTAGCAAAATATATTCTGTTGCATTTTTACATTTAGATGAGCAAATGATATAAACGGAATTGACTAATGAGCTGTGTCCTAATTGGCAATTTTATTGATGAAATGGGATAATAGATTATCTTTGACAATTTGTAAATACCAATTCAAATTCGTTTCAAATCATCAATGGTAATTTTAATTGCACTAAACACTCATGTCAAACTTCATTATTCCCATAGTTTGCATTAAAGAATTAAGTGACTTTCGCTATGCAATGCGAGGATAAATAGAGCGCATAGTAACCGAAATACACTTAATTTTACATATATTGTAAAATCAGTAATAATCTTCATGACAACTGAAAACTACATCGATATATGAAAATTACCGGCATATTGCCTATAAATGATCCCTTCGTTGATGGAAAACTTAGCTAAATGTGTCTGAAATATAATACATGGTGAATAAAACAATATACTATACTAAAGAATATTTAGACAGTATAGGATTAACTTCTTTACAAACGAGATAATTATAATTCACACTTAGCAGTATGCAAAATAACTCAAGAGGATATGTAAATTCATATTATTTAATCACCAAATCACTAAGATTTGAAATTAAGAGAATCCATAATCATTTATTCTGTCTAAGCAACGAATGCAGCTAAACAGTTGTTTTGAAGCTTTTATTTGAATTAGAAAAGACACTTCAAAGTTATCATGTGGAAACTAATTTCTCAATTTCTTAAAGAAAAATGACGAAATAGGGCATAAACATACTACAGTTAATTGAACCTTCCTCTAAGAAATACCTTTCAAAGTTCAAAACTAGTCTAAGGAGACGTTATTCAGTTATAGAGATCAGTGTCCAAAAATTCAAAAACACTAAGTTTGAAGCTGTTCAGAAGTTGCATTAGAATTTTGAACCATGAGGTTTTGAAGTTCATAGGATGAGGAATTCTCAAATTATCACATGCAAACCAATATTTCATTTAGCCAATTTCTTCGATAAAAATGGCAGAATTAGAATGAAGACAAGCTAAAATCAAAAGAGACATTTTCAGATATTTTAAGAAAAACAATATTTAATAAAATAGACCAATTAAAACTTTCACGACAGAAAAATAAAGACGATGTTTCCGTAGAGAAAAAAGTTGGAAGTTGACTTGAAGATATATTCTATACTTAGTGAAGTGAATCCAACTGTTTCATGAATGGTAACCTACACAGTAGTGGAACCCACATAGTAGAGGAACCTACATAGTAGAACCCACTCAGTAGAGGAACCTACACAGTAGTGGAACCCACACAGTAGAGGAACCTACACAGTAGTGGAACCACACAGTAGTGGAACCCACACCGTAGAGGAACCTACACAGTAGTGGAACCCATACAGTAGAGGAACCTACACAATAGTGGAACCCACACAGTAGAGGAACCTACACAGTAGTGGAACCCACACAGTAGAGGCACCTACACAGTAGTGGAACCCATACATGGATATATCCGAATGGGGTTATCCCTCCCTCTTCACCTGTGTACATACTGATTACTACTACGTCTATAGGAGCCTCATAATTTGACCTAAGTATCTCCACATCGCTTACCACCTAAATATAAAATCTTTTTGTAATATACCTAATTATCCTCTTCACTTCTCGCCGCTGTTGTTCTGGTTGAAATTGTTGGATATACAGATAATTGATGATTCCAATATCCTGCGGTACTGAGTGTTTTTCCGCATTGAGTCTTGTAATAGATATTGTATTGTATTAGGTATTGGTTGTCAATGGATGTATAGTAAATATTTCGTTGCTATGTAATTGTGCAGGTAACGTTTGTTAATAAATTTCGTATTTCATATTTGCTTTAATCGCGTAATCCTTTAAATATTTTTTTATTTATCTCAAATTTAATCAAACTAATTATTTTTAGTATATGAGAACTTTGGTTCGGGAGAATAACAATTCCTCATTAGCCTTCAAATTACTTTTCCAACCTGTGTCGAGGGAAATTAAGTTATATATTGTCTTTCAACGAGTAGGTACTTAAGAAAATTAACTTTCTTTTAAATATATATTTTTACGCAGTCATTTTTCTGATTGTCTTAGAGATTGTCTTTACAGTATAAGTGATTCGTTTGGTAAATAATACTTATGTTAATGACTTACTCAAGCGGGAACTGTTATTCTGCTGGTTTTGATCATGTTCCAGTGATTGCTACTGATGGTAATGTGTTCCTGTTATGGCATCAGATGTAAACAGAACACTTCATGGTATTACTGATGAGTCGCTCTTAAAATAATTGCTAATATTGATATGTTTCCTGTTATTGTTTCTGACATAGATTGTTTTTTATATGCATTGTTGATGTTATAAACGTTCTTGATATTTTTGTTGATACTTATGTCGTTTAGTAAAGTAGTTTACCAGAGTTAGATGGAATTTACAGCATTTTGGGTTTTTAATTGGAGATTACAATGACCTTAAATACGGGTGACATAATATTCTACACTTGTTGTGGCCTTCAGCCCATATCACCTTTCCTGTACGTATTTTAATCTTGTTTAATGTTTTCCTTTTTCATTCGTCTTGTCAAGAGTTATAGTGTTATAGTGTTATAGTGCCTGAGCCGCATGTGCGGTAAAGAAGACTGCTAAATTTCAAGAGGTGTCTCGGTACCTCCAACACTTTAAGACAGCCGCTGCTGTGCTCGTAAGCTTTAGTATCACTGTGTGATAGCCATTAACCATACAGGACTTACGAGTTGTCTGAGTTGAGGCCATCTTTCCAACTCCATTTCAACTTGGTCCATAACATCAGCCTAATCTACCTACCAGTGGCTCTACCATCCAACATTGCTGGCTGGCTTCAACCAGTCTTCCCGGAGACTTTACCCAGGACTCCTGGCTCTCCACTGCTACTTCACAACGACCCTTAAAGTCATTGCTGTATTAGTCCTTCAATCAAAAGAAGCACTGTCCTTATAATTATTATTTTTAATTTATATTATTAAAGTTGTATTTTAGATTCGCCTATTAATTAACCTTGTTTTTATTGCTTTTATTCTATTTTTTCGATTATTTTCATAACGGGGAATTTACTTAAATCCATGAGAGATACTTCCTATTATTTTTTATTGTTCCAGATGTTACTTATGTTAGTACTGAGGAAATAATCGTTCCTGTTATTTTTGCTGATGCTATTGTTTCTGTCATTGTTTCTGATTTAGATGTTCTTGTTGGTGTTGCTCATGTTATAGTCCGTCTTAATATTGCTGAATTCTGTGTGTTTCCTGTTACTGTTTCTGATGTTATTCTTGGTTTTGCTAATAATGTAATAATTTGTGATACTGTTGCTGATGTTACTATATATCTTGTTATTGTTGCTGATGTAGGCTTTATTTTTTTTCTATTGTTATTGAGTGACATGGTTCTATCCATCGTGGATGATCTATAAGTAAATCCAGTAATTTTTTTATATAGACGAGGTTCCTCTGATTATTGATGATTTTGACGTAATTCTCGTTATGTTGATGACCTCGAAGTACTGATATTGATGTTGTACCAATTATTATGGGTAATGTAGATTAGGTCCATGTGTCTGATACTTTAAATGATCTTTAGCAACAGCAATTACTATTTATCTCGTCTTTGCAGCAACAGAATATTTTAATTTTAGGCTGTTTCTGCACTCAGTTCAACTGTAATCTTGCCTACTCTAGAGAAAAAAAGCCTTACACCTGCAATCTTGCAACATCTCTGTCAAACACATCACTACGAGGATAACTTAATTGCGAGGATGTATTATTTTGTGTATGTTGTGTTAATTTTAGGACTAAGGATATATATATATATATATATATATATATATATATATATATATATATATATATATATATATATATATATAAGTGCCTAATAGGTAAAACTGGTCAATTTGCAAGAAGTCATTTAAAATTAAGTCCTTTCTAAAAATATTCTCTCATATATATAAAGATATATTTTTTTCATTTATGTTAATATAAAAATTAATAATTTTGTACCAAAAGAACCTTAGAAAACTTACCTAACCTTATTATAATAAGAACAATTTAATTTAGCCTAATCCAACTAAATATAGTTTTAGATAAGTTTACAATAATTTAATAATAAACACAATGAAATATATTTTCTTCGTTAGTAATGTTAGAAATTATTGCAACTAAATTTTGCTATTCGGCAAAATTTTCGCAAATTCGTCTTATTCGGCAAGAAACAGCACATTACATACACACACACTTAATTTTATTATATCATAATATATATATATATATATATATATATATATATATATATATATCGTATATATATATATATATATATATATATATATATATATATATATATATATATATATATATATATATATATATATATATATATATATATATATATATATATATATATATATTTAATAATATAGAATGGGGTCCACCTCTAATGCAAATTGTGGGACCCATAGCCTCGGAGAAGTGGATAAAAAGGCTTCAAGGAAGAAAATTTGGATTTCTTCCTGATGCCATTTGAATATTACACTTCTCCTACTACCCCATCCTATATACACACATACATACATATAAATGCTTTATTAATAGACAGAATACATTTATAGAAAACACAAACATGAACATGAATACAATGGTACAATATGTCAAAGATTATGAATCTCCTCCAGCTCCTCCGAAGCCGGACGCGAGCCAAGTATGCAGCATGCATTTCCCCTCTGGATGGCCACGCTGAGACGCTGGAACATGAACGTGGCTGCCCTTGGGTCCCTGGTGGTGTCGATGAGTCTGGAACCCAGTTCTTTAAGGAAACGTGTTGCATTTTTTCCCCACGCTCCCAAGGTCTCTGATCCCACTGGGACAAATTTATACTGTTGGCTTATGTCCCTGTACTTGCCGATTTTGTACTCCTCTCTGTGGTCAGCAGCTCCTCCCTGTCGCCCAACACTGTGAGGGATGTAGGTGTCAGCCAGTGTCGACACACAGGTATAATCCCATGCTAAGAGCTTGCCATTCTTCCAAGGATAGATGGTGATCCCGTCAGGGAGGTTTGCTGGGTTGTGGGCGTTGTTGGCTGCTAGTGATCGGGGCTCTCTCTCGGCTGGGCATCCAGCTGTAGCAAGGGTTCTCTTTATGATGTCGTTGACCTCATTGTGTCTTGCATGCCAACCCTTGGTTTTAGAACAGTTAAGACCATGTAGACCATATTGGTCGGCTTCGCATCGCTGCAAATACACGTATATTCCGTGTGAATAGGGGCAGCAAGGGCAGAGCCACTGCAATACGAAGGGTCTTAGGGTCCAGGCGTGTTCCCATGGCCGAAATGGGAACTGTTTGGAGGAAGTCCCCAGAGTGATGTGCACTCACGGCTAGGAGACGGGCAGTCTCCCTGTCTGATGTTACGGCCCTGAGCATATTGGCAAGTATCTTTTCAGCGATGGGGCCGTCCCAGCTTGACTGTTTGTAGGCCAGTTCTTCACTAGGTTTTGGTGTTGGAGCAGCAAGAGTCTCCCATTCGGTGATGGCACTGGTGTAGCTAGGGTCCTGTATTCCTGCTGAATCACTGAGGTTGTCTGGAAGAATTTGTTTTATTAGCTCATTTGATGCTATGGAAGAGGATAAGAAGGCTGGTAGGGCAATCTGGGAGGATTTGCGTACTCCCAGCCCCCCAAGTCTGACTGGAAGTGAGGCTTGCAACCACTGTCCCTCTTCGAGTGAAAGATTCAATACACTCTCAAGCATGGTCTTGAGGAGAGAGTCGTATTCCTCGAGTTTCGGGCTGTTGAAGGCTGGGGAGCATCTCAGGAAGTATGTAAGTTTTGGGATTGACAGGCACCTGGTGAGTAGGTAGAAGGCATCATGTGTATCGATGTCTTTCATCCTACCTTCCATCGTCCTGAGGTCGGAGATTTTTTTTCCAGGACCAGATCGATGGCATTGGGCCCAAGAGGAGCACCAAGGAGAGTGCTGTTGGCTGGATCGATGGCTCGTGCCCCTGGTAAAACAGCCCTAATGTCCTGGATCATCTGTGGATTGGTGGAAACTATCTCACATTTGGTGGGGTTTAAAGATAGGCCCAGGCTACCTACCATATCTTTAATTTTCCTGATGTCTCCTAGGGGAGATTGTGTAGTGCCAGCTAGGGTGCCATCATCCAAGAACCAGATATTGAGCTCACTGGACAATGCTTCTGTGACATCCTTGATGGCTAGACAGAATAGAAAGGGGCAAGAGGGTCCCCTGTTGCACACCCTCACACGAGTCAATTTCATGGTCCCCAAACAAAAGTTTAGAAGCCACACTTAACACGATTCTATGAAGGGATGAGGGAAGGAAAGTGCCTAGAAACTGCTTGGAGAGCAGCATCCCTTCTGACTGAGTTGAAAGCATTGGCAAAGTCCAATTTGATTAAGGCTTTTTCATTGGACATGTTGTTGATGTATACTCGTGCTGCATGGGCAGCTGCTTCACAGCCTTGTTGAACACCAAAACCGAGCTGAGTTGGTTTCAACATTGAGGCAGCATCTTGACTCACCCTTCGTACTGCAGCCTTGGCAACTAGGCGCCGAAGGGTGTTGCCCACTGCAATGGGCCTGATTCCTCCATCCTTTTTCCGGAGGGCACACAGTGAGGCACCAAAGAAAAGGGGTCTAATGGCCTGTGGGACACTACCAGCCAGGCACCCATTGGAAAATTTGGTGAGTTCAGACAACAATCTCTCAGAGACCTCACCAAGACCTGGATTGAGCATTTGTTTTAAGTGTTGTGGCCTTAAACCAGTGAAACCTCCTGCTGAGCCCTGTGGGAAAGACATAGCAGCTTTATACACATCGGCGTCCCGTAAGGTTAAATGTTCTTTCCCTGCTGGAATGTCAAGGGGGCCAATGTTGATACTGGGAGCCCTGGGTGGATGTTTGTCCTTCAGGGCTTGTGCTGTAATGATATCCTTAGGAGCGATGGTATCCTCACTGGTTATAAGCCTCAGTGCTCCGATAGTATTACCCTCTTCTATTTTTCTGCTAATGTGGGCCCTGATTTTTGAGGCGTCAGGTGTCCTGTTGTTGACATTTGCCTGGCGGGTGTTTGACGCCCTGGAGGGGATACGGACAAGGTTGTCATCTCTAGGGAATGCATTTATTGCCCTGATAACAGATGTAGCTAGTGACTTGTCCCTCCTTGGTGGGACAGCCAAACAGGCATTGCCAAAAAGCAGTAGGTTGTGCCAGGATCCATTGTTTGCAGGAGCATCGTTGACTTTCTTCAAGAGGTCAGCGAATTTGCTGCAGCTTCATGGCGAGCTGCTTTGGGGATGTGTGTCAGCGTCCTGGTGGATGTTAATTTGATTGCAGCTTTTAGGTCCTCTGTAGAGGTGAAGTCAGGGTGGCTGTCAGCTCTGTCTGCTGGGCGGGTCTGTTGGCTGTTCCCATTTGGAGCCCTCCTGGAGCCTAGACATCCATTGTGTGGGAGTATATATATATATATATATATATATATATATATATATATATATATATATATATATTATATATATATCATATATAATATATATACATATATCAGGTGACTGTGAAACAGAAACCTGAAACTGTTTTACATGATGGTAGGATTGCTGGTTCTTTTTTCTGTCTCATAAACACGTGATAACAGGTATATCTAGCTACTTCTACTTACACTAGGTCACACTACACAGGCATACACATGCATATATATACATACACACATCTAGGTTTTTCTTCTTTTTTAATAGCTCTTGTTCTTCTTTATTTCTCTATTGTCCATGGGGAAGTGGAAAAGAATCCTTCCTCCGTAAGCCATGCGTGTCGTATAGCGACTAAAATGCCGGGAGCAATGGGCTAGTAACCCCTTCTCCTGTACAACATCTACTAAAAACAGAGAAGAAGAAAAACTTTATAAAACTGGTGTTTCTGAATGTGCGTGGATGTAGTGCGGATGATAGAAAGAGATGATTGCTGATGTTATGAATGAAAAGAAGTTGGATGTCCTGGCCCTAAGCGAAACAAAGCTGAAGGGGGTAGGCGAGTTTCAGTGGGGAGAAATAAATGGGATTAAGTCAGGAGTATCTGAGAGAGTTAGAGCTAAGGAAGGGGTAGCAATAATGTTGAAGGATCCCGTTATGGAAAGGAAAGAGGAATATAAATGTGTAAATTCAAGGATTATGTGGATTAAAATAAGGGTCGGATGCGAAAAGTTGGTCATAATAAGCGTGTAGGCACCTGGAGAAGAGAGGAGTGTAGAGGAGAGAGAGAGATTTTGAGAGATGTTAAGCGAATGTATAGGAACTTTTGAACCAAGAGAGAGTAATTGTGGTAGGGGACCTAAATGCTAAAGTGAGAGAAACATGCAGAGAGGGTGTAGTAGGTAAGTTTGGGGTGCCAGGTGTAAATGATAATGGGAACCCTTTGATTGAACTTTGTATAGAAAGGGGTTTAGTTATAGGTAATACATATTTTAAGAAAAAGAGGATAAATAAGTATACAAGATATGATGTAGGGCGTAATGACAGAAGTTTGTTGGACTATGTATTGGTAGATAAAAGACTGTTGAGTAGACTTCAGGATGTACATGTTTATAGAGGGGCCACAGATATATCAGATCACTTTTTAGTTGTAGCTACAGTGGGAGTAAAAGGTAGATGGGATACAAGGAAAATAGAACAGTAAGTAAAGAGAGGTGAAGGTTTATAAACTAAAAGAGGAAGGCAGTTGGGTAAGATATAAACAACTATTGGAGGATAGATGGGCTAGTGAGAGTGTAGGAATGGGGTCGAAAGAGTGATTTAAATGGTGTTAGATGTAGCAGAAGTTTGTGGTTACAGGAGTGGGGAGGAAGAGGAGGATTGGTGGAATGAATGTAAAGAGGGAGAGAAAAGTAGCATATGAGAGGTTACAAAGAGAAGTGAGAAGAGAAGAGTATGGAGAAAAGAGGTAAAGTGGTGAAGCAATGTAAAAAGAGACAGATGAGAGAGTGGGTGAGATGTTATCAACAAATTTTTTGAAAATAAAAAAAATTTTTTGGAAATGAGATTAATAATTTGAGGGAACCTAGGGAACAAATGGTTTTGGGCAGTTAAAAAAAGGGGGGGGAGAGTTTTAAAATAGATTGGGGTATCGGGAAATGGGGGGAATTTTTTTGAGAAGTTTTAAATGGTGAAGAGGGGGAAAGCTGTGATTTTTTGATAGGGCAAGGGGGAAAAAAACATCTTGTGGGAAAAATTGGAAGAGCCTTTTTGAAATTGGGGGAAGTTCGTGGGGCCCGGGGTGAAAGGGGGGCCCCCAGGGGGAAGGGTGGAAAAAAGGAAAAAGGTGGATATATTTTGGAGGGGTTTGGGTTGTTTATTTTTGTTTAAATAATCCCAATAAATTATTTTTTTTTATAAAAAAAAAAATAAAAATTTTAAAAAATTTTATATACCAGGAAAGTGTATGGTAGAGTTATTATTGAAAAGAACTAAAATAAAAGGAGAGCAGGATGGGAGATGAACAAGGGGCTTTGGAAAGGTAGGGGGGGTAGACCAAAAAATGTTTACAGTGAAACATATAGGTGAACAATTTTTGATAAGAAATAAAAAAGGTTTTCTTTTTATTTATGGATTTGGAAAATTCGTATTAGGGTGGATAGGGGGGCATTGTGGAATGTTTTGGGGGTTTTGGAATAGGAGGTAGGTTACTGAAAGCAGTGAAGAGCTTTTTTGAGGATAATGAAACCGGGGTTGATGGGGGGAGAGAGGGGGATTATTTCCCAGTAAACGTAAGCCTTAGACAAGGATTTTGGAGTTAAACCCTGGGTTTTTCAATATTTTATAAATGGGGTT
>WNWK01030597.1:0-23382 GCA_009830355.1 Cherax destructor
CACTGTTGATCCTGCATCCTGGCAAGTCCATCACCCTATTGATCCTGCAACCTAGCAAGTCCACCACATTGTTGGTCCTTGAACCTGGGAAGTCCATCTCTCTGTTAATCCTGCAACTTGGCAAGTGCGTCACACTCTTCATCCTGCAACCTGGCATATCCATCATACTGTGGATCGTGCAACCTGGCAAGTACATCACACTGTTGATCCTGCAACCGGGAAATTCTATCACACTGTTGATCCTGCAACATAACAAGTCTATCACAATGTTGATCCTGCAACCTGGCAAATCTATAACACTGTTGATCCTGCAACCTGGCAAGTCCGCTACAATGTTGATCCTGCAACCTAGCAAGTATACCACATTGTTGATCCTGCAAACTGTCAAGTTCACCATATTGTTGATCATGCAACCTGGAAAGTCTATCCTGGGGAACCAGTCCAGCGTCTGTCCTGGAGAACCAGTCCAGCGTCTGTCCTGGGTAACCAGTCCAGCGTCTGTCCTGGAGAACCAGTCCAGCGTCTGTCCTGGAGAACCAGTCCAGCGTCTATCCTGGGGAACCAGTCCAGCATCTGTCCTGGGGAACCAGTCCAGCGTCTATCCTGGGGAACCAGTCTAGCATCTGTCCAGGGGAACCAGTGCAGCATCTGTCCTGAGGAACCAGTCCAGCGTCTATCCTGGGGAACCAGTCTAGCATCTGTCCTGGGGAACCAGTCCAGCATCTGTCCTGGGGAACCAGTCCAGCGTCTATCCTGGGAAACCAGTCCAGCGTCTGTCCTGGAGAAGCAGTCCAGCATCTTTCCTGGGGAACCAGTCCAGCGTCTATCCTGGGGAACCAGTCCAGCATCTGTCCAGGGGAACCAGTCCAGCGTCTGTCCTGGGGAACCAGTCTAGCATCTGTCCTGGGGAACCAGTCCAGCATCTGTCCTGGGGAACCAGTCCAGCGTCTATCCTGGGGAACCAGTCCAGCGTCTATCCTGGGGAACCAGTCCAGCGTCTGTCCTGGAGAACCAGTCCAGCATCTGTCCTGGGGAACCAGTCCAGCGTCTGTCCTGGGGAACCAGTCTAGCATCTGTCCTGGGGAACCAGTGCAGCATCTGTCCTGGGAACCAGTCCAGCGTCTGTCCTGGGGAACCAGTCCAGCGTCTATCCTGGGGAACCAGTCCAGCGTCTATCCTGGGGAACCAGTCCAGCGTCTGTCCTGGGGAACCAGTCCAGCGTCTGTCCTGGGGAACCAGTCCAGCGTCTGTCCTGGGGAACCAGTCCAGCGTCTGTCCTGGGGAACCAGTCCAGCGTCTGTCCTGGGGAACCAGTCCAGCGTCTGTCCTGGGGAACCAGTCCAGCGTCTGTCCTGGGGAACCAGTCCAGCGACTGTCCTGGGGAACCAGTCCAGCGTCTATCCTGGAGAACCAGTCCAGCGTCTGTCCTGGGGAACCAGTCCAGCGTCTGTCCTGGGGAACCAGTTCAGCGTCTGTCCTGGGGAACCAGTCCAGCGTCTGTCCTGGGGAACCAGTCCAGCGTCTGTCCTGGGGAACCAGTCCAGCGTCTATCCTGGGGAACCAGTCCAGCGTCTGTCCTGGAGAACCAGTCCAGCATCTGTTCTGGGGAACCAGTCCAGCGTCTGTCCTGGGGAACCAGTGCAGCTTCTGTCCTGGGGAACCAGTCCAGCGTCTATCCTGGGGAACCAGTCCAGCGTCTGTCCTGGGGAACCAGTCTAGCATCTGTCCTGGGGAACCAGTGCAGCTTCTGTCCTGGGGAACCAGTCCAGCGTCTATCCTGGGGAACCAGTCCAGCGTCTGTTCTGGGGAACCAGTCTAGCGTCTGTCCTGGGGAACCAGTCTAGCATCTGTCCTGGGGAACCAGTCCAGCTTCTGTCCTGGGGAACCAGTCCAGCGTCTATCCTGGGGAACCAGTCCAGCGTCTGTCCTGGGGAACCAGTCTAGCGTCTGTCCTGGGGAACCAGTCTAGCGTCTGTCCTGGGGAACCAGTCCAGCGTCTGTCCTGGGGAACCAATCCAGCGTCTGTCCTGGGGAACCAGTCCAGCGTCTATCCTGGGGAACCAGAGCAGCGTCTGTCCTGGGGAACCAGTCCAGCGTCTGTCCTGGGGAACCAGTCCATTGTCTGTCCTGGGGAACCAGTCCAGCGTCTATCCTGGGGAACCAGTCCAGCGTCTGTCCTGGGGAACCAGTCTAGCAACTGTCCTGGGGAACCAGTGCAGCATCTGTCCTGGGGAACCAGTCCAGCGTCTGTCTTGGGGAACCAGTCCAGCGTCTATCCTGGGGAACCAGTCCAGCGTCTGTCCTGGGGAACCAGTCCAGCGTCTGTCCTGGGGAACCAGTCCAGCGTCTGTCCTGGGGAACCAGTCCAGCGTCTATCCTGGAGAACCAGTCCAGCGTCTGTCCTGGGGAACCAGTCCAGCGTCTGGAAATCACGTCTGTCGGAACCAGTCCAGCGTCTGTCCTGGGGAACCAGTCCAGCGTCTGTCCTGGGGAACCAGTCAGCGTCTGTCCTGGGAACCAGTCCAGCGTCTGTCCTGGGAACCAGTCCAGCGTCTGTCCTGGGGAACCAGTCCAGCGTCTGTCCTGGGGAACCAGGCAGCTTCTGTCCTGGGAACCAGTCAGCGTCTATCCTGGGAACCAGTCAAGCGTCTGTCCTGGGGAACCAGTCTAGCATCTGTCCTGGGGAACCAGTGCAGCTTCTGTCCTGGGGAACCAGTCCAGCGTCTATCCTGGGGAACCAGTCCAGCGTCTGTTCTGGGGAACCAGTCTAGCGTCTGTCCTGGGGAACCAGTCTAGCGTCTGTCCTGGGGAACCAGTCTAGCGTCTGTCCTGGGAACCAGTCAGCTCTCTGGAACCAATCCAGCGTCTGTCCTGGGGAACCAGTCAGCGTCTATCCTGGGGAACCAGGCAGCGTCTGTCCTGGGGAACCAGTCCAGCGTCTGTCCTGGGGAACCAGTCCAGCGTCTGTCCTGGGGAACCAGTCCAGCGTCTGTCCTGGGGAACCAGTCCAGCGTCTGTCCTGGGGAACCAGTCCAGCGTCTGTCCTGGGGAACCAGTCCAGCGTCTATCCTGGGGAACCAGTCCAGCGTCTGTCCTGGGGAACCAGTCCAGCGTCTGTCCTGGAGAACCAGTCCAGCATCTGTCCTGGGGAACCAGTCCAGCTTCTGTCCTGGGGAACCAGTCCAGCGTCTAGCCTGGGGAACCAGTCCAGCGTCTGTCCTGGGGAACCAGTCTAGCGTCTGTCCTGGGGAACCAGTCTAGCGTCTGTCCTGGGGAACCAGTCCAGCGTCTGTCCTGGGGAACCAATCCAGCGTCTGTCCTGGGGAACCAATCCAGCGTCTGTCCTGGGGAACCAGTCCAGCGTCTATCCTGGGGAACCAGTCCATCGTCTGTCCTGGGGAACCAGTCCAGCGTTTGTCCTGGGGAACCAGTCCAGCGTCTGTCCTGGGGAACCAGTCCAGCGTCTATCCTGGGGAACCAGTCCCGGAGCAGAGCTGATAATAAAGAAGATATTCATGTTACCATAGGTTGAGAAACATTTAAGATGGAAAAAGGTGTTCCATAATGGCCAAGTCACTACTGGTAACCAAAGAAAACTTAGAAACAAACAAAAGAAATACTCCTGGTAGATCGCCTTACCTGATCCTGAGAGGAGTGAAGGTGACCTGACTCTCCTCTCCCCAACCCACACCAGGTAAGAGTAATGCTACCAGGAGTAGAAGTAAACCCCAACAGACAACCGGGAACAAGAGCTTTGCCCCAGCCCACTAGATGGTAGTGCTGGCTGTAACTTGTTAATGATACTCCCGGCTGACTACTTTTCCCTCACAGTATAGTATAAAGTTAGATTTTATTTAACTCAACACATAAATTAATATAATGAGAATAAAGAAGATATTAACCATGCCTAGTGTAGCTTCTCGGTGCCATTACTGGCACTGTTTCTCAAACTTGTTGTTAGATGCTGACATCAATTATTGTAATTTGTAGTAACACAAAGGAGTATAAAATGACATCATAAATTCTTATTTTCGAATCTTTGACTTGTTAAGATTAAACAATCTGAATGTTTGCTGGCACATGTAAACACTAGAATGATGTCCTAATGTTGCACATTACTGGCACTGTTTCTCCAAACACTAGAATGTTGTTAGATGCTGACACATGTAAACACTAGAATGTTTGGTAAGTAAACACTAGAAGGACATGTAAACTAATTTCACATGTAACTGTATTTGCTGGCACATTTTGCTGAATTAAACACTAGAATTTGCTGGCATGTAAACACTAGATGTTTGCTGGCACATGTAAACACTAGAAAATCGATTTTGCTGAATGTTGCACATGTAAACATAGAATGTTTCTGGCACATGAAACACTAGAATGTACTTTATGCTGGCACATGTAAACACTAGAATGTTTGCTGGCACATGTAAACACTAGAATGTTTGCTGGCACATGTAAACACTAGAATGTTTGCTGGCACATGTAAACACTAGAATGTTTGCTGACACATGTAAACACTAGAATGTTTGCTGGCACATGTAAACACTAGAATGTTTGCTGGCACATGTAAACACTAGAATGTTTGCTGGCACATGTAAACACTAGAATGTTTGCTGACACATGTAAACACTAGAATGTTTGGTGGCACATGTAAACACTAGAATGTTTGCTGAAACATGAAACACAGAATAGTTATAAATGCACATTAGAACAGTGAAATTGTTTACATGGACATTATCACACTAGATTTTGTTTCTGTCACAGGTAACAGAGAAATGATTGTTGAACAGTTGAACAATGCTGAATAATGTTTAAAACACATCAGGTACCAGAAATATTACCTAAAGTACCAAACATTAATAACTGACGAAATACGCTGTGTGATGGACAGTTTATAATGGTGAAGAAAATAAACTTTATCAAGTTATAACGTGATCAGTATCAGCACTGTTATAATGTGTTCTTCACTCACATACACTCAGCGTTCATTAACACTGTTATAATGTGTTCTTCACTCACATACACTCAGCGTTCATTAACACTGTTATAATGTGTTCTTCACTCACATACACTCAGCGTTCATTAACACTGTTATAATGTGTTCTTCACTCACATACACTCAGCGTTCATTAACACTGTTATAATGTGTTCTTCACTCACACTCTCAGCGTTCATTAACACTGTTATAATGTGTTCTTCACTCACATACACTCAGCGTTCATTAACACTGTTATAATGTGTTCTTCACTCACACACTCAGCGTTCATTAACACTGTTATAATGTGTTCTTCACTCACATACACACTCAGCGTTCATTAACACTGTTATAATGTGTTCTTCACTCACATACACACTCAGCGTTCATTAACACTGTTATAATGTGTTCTTCACTCACATACACACTCAGCGTTCATTAACACTGTTATAATGTGTTCTTCACTCACACACTCAGCGTTCATTAACACTGTTATAATGTGTTCTTCACTACATACACTCAGCGTTCATTAACACTGTTATAATGTGTTCTTCACTACACACTCAGCGTTCAT
Organism: Cherax destructor; assembly: GCA_009830355.1. Taxonomy (NCBI): domain Eukaryota; kingdom Metazoa; phylum Arthropoda; class Malacostraca; order Decapoda; family Parastacidae; genus Cherax; species Cherax destructor. Next base: position 5,556 of record WNWK01030597.1, read on the forward strand.
TATTTACACTACTGTTATAATGTGTTCTCTCCTTTCACTTAATTCCACTACCCCTCAGCGTTCATTAACACTGTTATAATGTGTTCTTCACTCACACACTCAGCGTTCATTAACACTGTTATAATGTGTTCTTCACTCACACACTCAGCGTTCATTAACACTGTTATAATGTGTTCTTCACTCACACACTCAGCGTTCATTAACACTGTTATAATGTGTTCTTCACTCACATCACTCAGCGTTCATTAACACTGTTATAATGTGTTCTTCACTCACACACTCAGCGTTCATTAACACTGTTATAATGTGTTCTTCACTCACATACACTCAGCGTTCATTAACACTGTTATAATGTGTTCTTCACTCATATACACACTCAGCGTTCATTAACACTTTTATAATGTGTTCTCACTTCACATAACACTCAGCGTTCATTAACACTGTTATAATGTGTTCTTCACTCACTACACACTCAGCGTTCATTAACACTGTTATAATGTGTTCTTCATCTACACACTCAGCGTTCATTAACACTGTTATAATGTGTTCTTCACTCACACACTCAGCGTTCATTAACACTGTTATAATGTGTTCTTCACTCACACACTCAGCGTTCATTAACACTGTTATAATGTGTTCTTCACTCACACACTCAGCGTTCATTAACACTGTTATAATGTGTTCTTCACTCACACACTCAGCGTTCATTAACACTGTTATAATGTGTTCTTCACTCACACACTCAGCGTTCATTAACACTGTTATAATGTGTTCTTCACTCACACTCAGCGTTCATTAACACTGTTATAATGTGTTCTTCACTCACACTCAGCGTTCATTAACACTGTTATAATGTGTTCTTCACTCATACACACTCAGCGTTCATTAACACTGTTATAATGTGTTCTTCACTCACACACTCAGCGTTCATTAACACTGTTATAATGTGTTCTTCACTCACATACACACTCAGCGTTCATTAACACTGTTATAATGTGTTCTTCACTCACACACTCAGCGTTCATTAACACTGTTATAATGTGTTCTTCACTCAACACACTCAGCGTTCATTAACACTGTTATAATGTGTTCTTCACTCACACTCTCAGTACCTTTATTCAAACCATGTAATTCTCGAAACCGGTCACAGGTATATCACAAGTCTTCTTTGAAAGAGATCATAGTCTCGGGGAAACGGTTCCATCATATATTAAACACTAATTAAACATGTAAACACACACACACAGAAGATAATCAGAAAGGAAGATGGCACAGATGAGGAAGGATGGGGCACAGATGAGCGAGGCGAGGGAAGGATGGGGCACAGATGAGGCGAGAGGAAGGATGGGGCACAGATGAGGCGAGGGGAAGGATGGGGCACAGATGAGGCGATGGGAAGGATGGGGCACAGATAAACGCTAAAAAAACACACAGATCGGCTTCAGAGATGCCATGAAATACTTCAGTCTCATTTTGGTAACAATGTGAAACGAACACGATGACGACGGGGTAGAATCGAGCTTCATATAGACTCTCAAATTTACATATGATGAGGGAAAGATAAAAAAGACAGGACACAGAGTATAGACTTTGGGACAGAGGCTGCAACCCATACTCAAGGAAAGAAAAAACCTAGGGATGAGTATAGTGCACACATCAACGAATAACTTTTGCAACAAAATCATACACCTGTATTAAGTCACATTTCACGACGTTTCTTCCAAAGTAGTGGGCGAAACTTCAGTTTCCGCTGACCTTGTTAGATGTTGAAACCGAGGCGTGAATCAGTGATAATTGACTCTAGGATCTTCAGATTATTCAATTTGTTTCACATATACTCAAAATGCTCTGTATAAATAACAAAAAGCCACAATACCGTAACTGGAACAATACACAAATAACCCACACATAGAAGAGAGGAGCTTACCATGACGTTATGCTCTACATAACCAGGGGCTTTCTATATAGCATGTCATCGATGTCAGCTATGGTCTGTAAGTTGTATCATGTACTTGTAGAAATAAAGATTTATTAATATTATTATTATTATTATTATTATTATTATTATTATTATTATTATTATTATTATTATTATTATTATTATTATTATATACAAGGGAAGCAGGTTTCCATTCAGTTATATTCACAGATAATGGGCTTGTTCCCATTACCTGACAAAATATTATCCAACCTTCTGACTATGTCACCAACACCAGCTCCTGGGAGGCACACTCTCTGTCTGACCTTCCTATCTCTGTTACAAAAAGCACGGTCCATATACCTTACCTAAAAGTCTCCCACAATCAGAATATTCTTACCTTGATTAGCAGGGGAGTCAGTGGTACCTTTAACCTCACTAACCACTGAAGTACACTCGTCCTGGTCAACAGAGAATCGATTTCCTATCTTCACATCTTGTCTATTAACCGTCCTTACCTTCCTTCTTCCTGAATTGTGAACTACTTGCCACTTAAAGCGGCTGCCACTCTCACTGTTGGTAACCATTTCCTCCTACCAGCACCAACCATCTCACATTCACTCCCAAACCAATTTAGGTGAAGCTTCAACCTCCTATTTTCCTCCTGAAGAAGTAGAACCTCCTTCTTCAACACTGTTGGGTGTTAGAGAGCTCTGGGAGAGTACAGGATGGGTTTGGAGAGTTCTGGGAGAGTACAGGATGGTTGTTGGAGAGTACTGGATGGGTGTTAGAGAGCTCTGGGAGAGTACAGGATGGGTGTTGGAGAGTTCTGGGAGAGTACAGAATAGGTGTTGGAGAGTTCTGGGAGAGTACAAGATGGGTGATGGAGAGGTCTGGGAGAGTACAGAATGGGTGTTGGAGAGTTCTGGGAGAATACAGAATGGGTGTTGGAGAGTTCTGGGAGAATACAGAATGGGTGTTGGAGAGTTCTGGGAGAATACAGAATGGGTGTTGGAGAGCTCTGGGAGAGTACAGGATTGGTGTTGGAGAGCTCTGGGAGAGTACAGGATTGGTGTTGGAGAGCTCTGGGAGAGTACAGGATTGGTGTTGGAGAGTTCTGGGAGAGTACAGGATGGGTGTTGGAGAGTTCTGGGAGAGTACAGAATGGGTGTTGGAGAGTTCTGAGAGAGTAAAGGATGGGTGTTAGAGAGCTCTGGGAGAGTACAAGATGAGTGTTGGAGAGTTCTGGGAGAGTACAAGATGAGTGTCGGAGAGCTCTGGGAGAGTACAGGATTGGTGTTGGAGAGTCGGGAGTACAGATGAGTGTTGGAGAGTTCTGGGAGAGTACAAGATGAGTGTCGGAGAGCTCTGGGAGAGTACAGGATTGGTGTTGGAGAGTTCTGGGAGAGTACAGGATGGGTGTTGGAGAGTTCTGCAAGAATACAAGATGAGTGTCGGAGAGCTTTGGGAGAGTACAGGATGGGTGTTGGAGAGGTCTGGGAGAGAACAGGATAGGTGTGGGAGTGCTGTGGTGGAGTTCAGGAAGGGTGTGAAAGTGTTCTGGGAGAGTACATGAAGGGTGTGGCAGTGGTATGGGAGAGTACAGGAAGGTTGTGCCAGTGCTCTGGGAGAGTACAGGAAGGGTGTGGGAGTGCTGAGGGAGAGTACAGGAAGGGTGTGTGAGTGATGTGGGAAAGTACAGGAAGGGTGTGGGAGTGCTGTTGGAGAGTACAGGAAGGGTGTGGAGTGTGTGGGAAGTACAGGAAGGTGTGGAGTGCTGTGAGAGTACAGGAAGGGTGTGGAGTGCTGGGAGAGTACAGGAAGGGTGTGAGTGCTGTGTGAGAGTACAGAAGGGTGTGGAGTGCTGGGAGAGTACAGGAAGGGTGTGGAAGTGCTGTGGGAAGTACAGGAAGGGTGTGGGAGTGCTGGGGAAGTACAGGAAGGGTGTGGGAGTGCTTTGGGAGAGTACAGGAAGGGTGTGGGAGTGCTGGGGAGTACAGGAAGGGTGTGGGAGTGCTGAGGAGAGTCAGGAAGGGTGTGGGAGTGCTGAGGAGAGTACAGGAAGGGTGGGAGTGCTGTGGAGAGTACAGGAAGGGTGTGGGAGTGCTGTGGAGAGTACAGGAAGGGTTGGGAGTGCTGTGGAAGAAGGAAGGGTGTGGGATGCTTTGGGAGAGTACAGGAAGGTGTGGGAGTGCTGGGAGAGTACAGGAAGGGTGTGGAGTGCTGTGGGAGAGTACAGGAAGGTGGGAGTGCTGTGGAGAGTACAGGAAGGGTGTGGGAGTGCTTTGGGAGAGTACAGGAAGAGTGTGGGAGTGCTGTGGGAGAGTACAGGAAGGGTGTGGGAGTGCTGTGGGAGAGTACAGGAAGGGTATGGGAGTGCTGTGGGAGTGTACAGGAAGGGTGTGGGAGTGCTGTATTTAACAGCAGTCGGACACAATGTTAAAATTGTAAAATGTTTTTTTAAGTAATATGAACAACAGATGTTTGTGTATTGTCTACTGATTATACCAGGAAATGTTTATATTAAAACTGTGATTGACAGAATGATGGGGAAGACAATGTGTAATAAAGAACACACGCTAAGAAGGGAAGAGGATGTATGGATCAAAATAACTTAGCTCAACTTAATATAAAAAGCGCAAAAGAATATTTTTGTTGCTAGGTTTTGCAAGTGTAGATCACAGCAACATATAAGTGCATAAAATAGTGGTATAGGAGACAAACAATGAATCGAATCTGCCAGGATTAAATTTTTTTTGTCAAAAGATCAAGACTGCGATGATAATCAACTTTATTACTGGAGATATATTATTTGTGTGTGTGTGTGTTATGTATTGTGTTATTTGTATTAATATGGTTTAGAGAAGACAAGTGTTGAGGAGAGTGGGACGTGGATTCTGAGAAGTGTTTAGTGAATGTTTTGGGAATTTTGAGTGAACTTAATTGTTCTGGGAGACATGGATGCCAATGTGGGAGAAACTATTGTGAATGTGTCACAGGAAAATACAGCAACATAAAAGAAAACTTCGTCAGTATACAATAATTGTAATATACAAGAACATTACATAAGAACATAAGAATGGAGGAACACTGCGGAAGGTCTACTGGCCCATACAAGGCAGGTCCTTATCAAAACCACCCCTTCCTAAACTACCCAAGAATTTACTCCCGAACTCACGACACCAATCAAACTCAGCCCTCCCACTCATATATTTGTCCAATCTCTTTTTAAAGCTACCCAAAGTCCTAGTCTCGATCACCCTACTCGGAAGACCGTTCCACGCATCCATAACTCTGTTTGAAAACCAGTACTTACCTATGTCCCTTCTAAATCTAAATTTATCCAATTTAAATCCATTATTTCTGGTTCTTATTTGGTTCGACACCCTCAGTACTTTATTAATATCACCTTTGTTTATGCCCATCATCACTTATACGTCTCTCCAGAGAGTGGAGATTCAACGCTCTAAATCTATCTTCATACGGGAGCTTCCTTATACAGTAAATCATTTTAGTCATTCTTCAATGTATGTTCTCCAATGAGTCTATATCCATTCTGTAGTAAGGAGACCAAAACTGAGCTGCATAATCCAAATGAGGTCTCACTAGTGATGTATAGAACTGTAAAATAACTTTTGGACTTCTGTTGCTTATACTTCTTGAAATAAATCCTAGTAATCTGTTAGCCTTATTGCGCACACTTAGGCACTGTTGTATTGGCTTTAGATTCCTGCTTACCATGACTTATAAGTCTTTTTCACATTCTGTATGATCAAGCTCTACTTCACCTAGTTTATAAATTCGAGGGATATTTTCATTACCAAGGACTAGTAGTACCTTACACTTGTCCACATTGAACTTCATCAGCCACTTTTCAGACCAAGACATTAATTTGTCCAAATCCTCCTGGAGTTCATTGGTATCCTCCTCAGAATGAATCATACGGCCTATTTTTGTATCATCAGCAAATTTGCACATGTCACTTTTAATTCCCTCATCAAGGTCATTAATGTAAATTATGAACAGCAGAGGACCTAAAACTGATCCCTGTGGAACACCATATTGTGAACCCATGCTGAGATTAATTAATCAAATTATGCTCTATAAGGTGACTTCTAATAATGTCAGCTATAATTGATTCTAATAATTTGCCTACTATAGACGTCAGGCTTATTGGACAGTAATTTGAAGGAATGGACTTATCCCCTGATTTGAATATAGGAACTACATTAGCTATCTTCCACATCTCTGGCACAACACCAGTAAGGATGGACACATTAAACACATTCGTTAATGGCTGACTAAGTTCCATCTTGCATTCTTTAAGTACCCTGGAAAACAACTCGTCGGGTCCCGGGTACTTATTTTGCTTCAGTTTGTCTATCTGTTTGATAACCATGTCCCTCGTGACAGCAATATTAGTTATTATGAATTCATCAGGAACTGAATAATTGTTAATTTCTGGAATCTCATTTACGTCTTCCTGTGTAAAAACTGACAAAAAATAGTCATTTAAATATGGAACACATTTCCAGTTCGTTATCCGTCAGCTGTCCATTCCCAATTTTCAGAGGTCCTACTTTTTCCTTCACCTTCGCCCTATACACTTGAAAGAACCCTTTTGGATTAGTCTTTGATTCATTAGCAACTCTAATTTCATAGTCACGTTTGGCTTTTCTAATCCCCCTTTTTACTTCTCTTTTAAGCTGAACATATTGGTCAGTAAGGTTAACCTCTCCTATTTTGATGCGCCTATAAATTCCCCTTTTCTCCCCTAAAAGATGCTTTAGACTCCGGTTAACCCATTTGGGATCGTTATTATTAAACTCTGAGCATGTTGTACATTATTAAGAAAAAAATCATAAACGCAGATCCCTTCGTAATCGTAAGTATGATCATCGTCAATAAGATCATTAGCTAGATTACCTCAATCGAGATTAGACAGGTGTTCCCTAAGTCCATTATACTCGTCAGAACGAAAATCAGGGACTTTTACCGTATTATCATTATTTTCGTATTCCCAGTTAATGCTAAAAGTGATGGATTTGTGATCACTTGCGCCAAGTTCTTCAGCGATCTCCAGATTATTTACGAGTGTTTCCTTATTTGAAAATACTAGGTCGAGCAAATTATTACCCCTGCTTCAGAAAACAGTCCTGAACTACTTCCATAAAGTCACTGGACTCCAGATTACCGGTCAAAGAAGTCCAGTCAATTTGACTAAAGTTAAAATCCCCTACTATCACTACGTTATTGTGTCTAGAAGCCCTAACAATTTCGTCCCAAATAAGTCTCCCTCTATCGTGATCCAAGCCTGGAGGTCGGTATATTACCCAAACAGATTCTGTTACTAATCCATCTATTTACTCCTCCCCCTTCCCATTATATCTATCCACATGGAACAACTTAAACCCTTGAATATGACACTCAGCAATCATATCGCGACTCTTTAAATCATACCATGTTTCAGTTATTGCAATGACATCAAAGTTCCCAGCAAACGCTACCAAACGTAATTCATTAATCTTATTTCTTGCACTTGGACTGTTAGCATAAAATACAGTCATATGTTGTTTCTTCTGCACCTTTTTCCTATTCACCTTTGCTTTCACACAATTTCTGTAATTATCATTACCCAGTGTTTCTCCCTGACTGTTATTATTAAGATTCATAATATCAAAGCCTAAGTCAATATATCCATACTTATTATTTTCCATTTATAAACCCATACCTCTAACTAATCCTAGCTTAAAGTCCTAACAACACCTTCAACTGAGCTAGCAAGAAAACCCACACTTGCCCTAGATAAGTGAATCCCATCCCTGGCATACATGTCATTTCTACCGTAGAAGTGGTCCCAGCTGTCAATGAATGGTACTGCATTATCCTTACAGTGTTTGTCGAGCCATCAATTAATACCAATTGCTCTGGACAACCATTCATTTCCAACACCCCTTTTTGGCAAAATGCCACATATAACAGGGCGCCTCCCCCTTCTTCCTACTTATGTCTATTGCTGTCCTGTACCTTCTAACTAAATCCTCACTTCTACGCTTGCCTACATCATTGCCTCCAGCACTGAGGCAGATAATAGGATTGATCCCATTACCGTTCATGATGTTGTCAAGCCGGCTAACAATGTCCTCCATCCCAGCCTCAGGAAAGCAAACCCTCTGTCTCCTACTCCTATCCTTCAAGCAGAATGCCCTATCCATATACCTAACCTGGCTATCCCCAACAACAACACCTTCCTTGGTGTCGTTCCCAGTAGTCGACTCACATTCATCGGGTAGCACGGAGAAGGCGATCGATGTTTCCACAACAGTTTCCACAGCAGTCTCTTTCTTCTTCATCGTTTCTAACTCTCCATTCGTTTTCTTGATCTTCAACTTCGTACCATGAAGTCCGGTCACTGCCCAGGTTCCCTTCTTGACCTGAGGACTCACAACAGGAAGACTACTAAGAATCCTCTTGTTTTTCTCCGTCAATCGCCGTATCTCTAGCTTCGCTACCCTCAATTCCTCCTTAAGCTGCTGGTAAAGTTGCTCAATGGAGGGCATCTTGGTTCAGTCCACAGGGAGTACACTTGACACGTCCTCACTGAGCTAAGTACAGGTCACCACTGAACTAAGTACAGGTCACCACTTGTCCATACAAGGCAGGTCCTTCTCAAAATCAACAATTCCCATTAAACCATTACCCATAACTGACGTGAAGAGTCAGGTGTTTTATGTTGAATCTGACTTCTTGGGTAGACTGATGACAGGTTGGAAAAAAATATAGTTGGGAAAAGGTTGGACTCGAGAGCTTGGACCAATAGGCCTACTGCTGTGTTTCTCCATACTATGACCTGTTGCTATGTAGGATAATGATCAAGAAGTTTCCCCTGAAAAAAAGTTCAGCTATGTTGTAGAAGCAGTTATTCTACTTAAAGTTTTTTGATATATTGATTAGTGATGATTTCAGAATCCTGAGCTTTGATGTATCTTCTTTGACAACGAGTCTTGCGCTGTTCTAATTGATCATTGAGCTGTGGGAGTTTCTTTGAAACAAAGACGTTGTTCCTGTGGTCCATTGTGCGGGTGTGAAGGTCTCTTAACGTTTCACCCACGTATATTTGGTCACAGTCATTACAAGGGATTGTGTATATCCTGCCGTGGTTTTGACTTTGTGATGTCCTTCATTATAGTGGAGGCAGTGGTGGACACAGTGGTGGTGGACACAGTGGTGGTGGACACAGTGGTGGTGGACACAGTGGTGGTGGACACCTGGAATTGGGTGATGGATAGGATGTTGGATGTGCGTTTAACACTGGAGTTGAAATAATGTTGATAGAATCACCGACATTTTATGTTAAATAAAAGGACACATGTGCAACGATTCTTATGTTCTTATGTTAAAATGTTAAGTGAGCAGAGTTGCAGTCTCTGATGAATGATGAGGATGGTGAAGCTTAGAAAAGATCTTTTTTAGGAAAGAGGATTCCTGTTTAAAGAATTCACTGCTGCAGATACGGAGAACACGTCTATGAAAACGCTACTTTAGTTTTGGTGTGGTGGTGCGAGTAGTAGTAGTAGTAGTAGTAGTAGTGGAAAATATAGTGTTGAGTGGTAGGTATGCTGTAGACTTTGAATCATAGGTCCTTTATAATTTCATAGGTCACTCACAACTTCCTAAATGGTTACTCACAGGTCCTTCACATTTTTCTTGAACAATCGAGTTAGTTTAGTTTTGTTAAGTAAAAGGACACAAATGCAACTAATGTGACATTGTATTGTGGCAACGTTTCGCTCTGAAGGAGCTTTTTCAAGCCGTTACAAGCGATACATGGGCACAGAGGGTATATATATACTCTCCAAGTGAGGTGTAATACTAGTGGTGGTAGAAGTAGTAGTGATATAAGTAGTAGTAGTAGTAATACAATAAGGTAGAACAATCAATTTGCACATGAGTAAAAGGTGATAAAACAATTATATGGGTAGTATAAAAATAGGTTAGACAAATATTTCTGCTGGAGGTTGGAATAGAGAAGACATGTAGGAGTGTTCCACATCTACGATGTGCTTGTGTTGAATTAGCAGGAGAGACTATGTGATGGTAGGATTTACTGTTTTCAGGAGGATTCTTGCTAAGACTTCAGAGATGGTGAAGCTGCCTTTTTTTGTTTAATTGTGTTAGTATCAGCTATAGGCAGTGCACCACACAAACTAGCCGGAGTTCTTGCCAAACATCTTTCCTGCCTTCTGGGGACCATCAGCCCAGCTCATCCAGGCGATCTTCTCAACCGCATCCGAAATCTCTCCATCCGAAACAAGAAACTAAGCAGTTTGGACGTGACTTCCCTCTTCACTAAAGTACTTACCACACAAGCCATCGAGGTTCTACGACGTAAAGTCAATCAGGACCTTACCCTTCCTCTACCTCCCGGAAATTTTGTTGACCTTATTGAACTCTGTGTTAATTTCAACTGTTTTTCTTTCAATAACAGGCTCTACAAACAAACATACGGCATGGGAATGGGATCCCCCATCAGTGCCGTCTTAGCTAACTTGTACATGGAACACCTAGAGGCTGAACACTTCGCCAACATCATCCCCTCAAGCGTCACTTGGTTACGTTACGTAGACGACGTCCTCGTAATAACTCCCAAACGTTTTGATGTACGGAATCTTCAGGCAAGGCTCAACGCAGTTGAACCGGCGATCCAGTTTACACTAGAAGAAGAGTCCAATGACAAGCTACCCTTTCTAGACGTCCTCATCCACAAATTAGATAACAACCTAAGATTTCAAGTTTACCGGAAACCTACAAATAAAAATGATCTCACACACTTCTATTCCAGTCAAGATACTAAGACCAAAAGAGGTATCATCATCGGATTTTTCCGAAGAGCTTACCGAATTTGTAGTCCTGAGTTTCTTGACGAGGAATGTACATACATTCACCAAACCTTCACTGATTTACATTTTCCTTCCTTTTTCATCAAAGATTGTAAGAAAAGAGCTCTTCAGATCATTTACCAGCAGCTTAAGGAGGAATTGAGGGTAGCGAAGCTAGAGATACGGCGATTGACGGAGGAAAACAAGAGGATTCGTAGTAGTCCTCCTGTTGTGAGTCCTCAGGTCAAGACGGGAACATGGGCAGTGACCGGACAGCATGGGACGAAGTTGAAGATCAAGAAGACGAATGGAGAGGTAGTAACGACGAAGAAGAAAGAGACTGCTGTGGAAACTTCGAACTCCTTTTCTGTGCTACCAGACGAATGTGAGTCGACTACTGGGAACGTCACGACGAACGGGACCAAGGAAGACGAATGTGAGGACATCCCAGCGAAGACCATTTCTACAAAGACCGTCGAGAACGTCATGCACACCGCCAGTCGAGGTAAGAACATTGTTTTAGTTGGGGATAGTCAGATTAAGTTTATGGATAGGGAATTTTGTCTTAAGGATAGGAATAGGAGGCAGAGGGTGTGTTATCCTGGGGCTGGGATGAAGGATATTGTTAGCCGTCTGGACGACATCATGAGAGGTAATGGGAGCAATCCTATTATCTGTCTCAGTGCTGGAGGCAACGATGTTGGCAGACGTAGGAGTGAGGAGCTGATTAGCAGCTACAGGTCAGCAATAGACAGAATTAGGAAGAAGGGTGGGAACCCTGTCATATGTGGTATTTTGCCAAGGAGAGGAGTTGGAAATGAATGGTTGTCCAGGGCAATTGGTGTCAATTGCTGGCTGGACAAATACTGTAAGGAAAATGCAGTAACATTCATTGACAACTGGGACCTCTTCTATGGCAGAAATGACATGTATGCCAAGGATGGGGTTCACTTATCCAGGTCTGGGGTGGGGGCACTGGCAACTGCAGTGGAGGGAGCTGTTAGGGCTTTAAACTAGAAATAGTTAGTGGTATGGGTTTTGGGGGGAAAACAGTGAAGTTCCAGTTTAGTAATATTATAAGTTCTAGGAGAACTAGTAATAGGCAGAATAAGGTGGATAGTGGAAAGATAGTGACACTAGTTGACAAGGACAGTAATAGGTATAGTGGAAAAACAGAGATGAGCAGGAAGGGTAAAGATAAAGGAGGGTTTTTAAATATATATTACACCAATAGTCGTAGTGCTAGGAATAAGATGGACGAGTTGAGATTAGTTGCAAGTACGGGTAATATTGATGTTTTTGCAATAACTGAGACATGGTTTAATATGAAAAATCGGGACATGCCTGCCGAATGTCACATTCAGGGTTTTAAATTGTTCCAAGTAGACAGAAGTATCGGGAAGGGGGGTGGGGTGGCACTCTATGTCCGTGATCATTTAAATTGTTGCATAAAAACGGGTATAAAGTCTGAATTAACACATACAGAGTCTGTCTGGATAGAATTTTCAGAGGGGTGTGAAAAACTGATTTTAGGCGTGATTTACCGTCCTCTAAACTTAGATAGGGAACAAGGGAGACTACTTTGGGAGGAAATTGTTAAGGCCACAAGGCACGATAACGTAGTAATTCTAGGGGATTTTAACTTTAGTCAGATTGATTGGAATATCTTGACAGGGAATTTAGAATCTAACGACTTTTTAGAAGTAGTTCAGGATTGCTTTTTGAAGCAGTTTGTAACAGAACCTACAAGGGGAAATAACCTACTTGACTTGGTTCTGGCAAGCAAGGAAACCCTTGTTAATAATTTAGAAATTGTAGATGAATGGTTCAGAGAACCGACAAGTTGTTAAATTAGACACATATGCAACACTTGGGTATCTTTATTGAGGAAACGTTTCGCCACACAGTGGCTTCATCAGTCCAATACAAAGAAGAAAGTAGTAATAAAAGGAGGAGTTTGAGGTAATCAGTCCCTCGGCCTGGAGTCGATGTGTTCAGTCCATCAATCTTGAAGTATTTACCTCAAGATTGATGGACTGACACATCGACTCCAGGCCGAGGACTGATTACCTCAAACTCCTCTATTACTACTTCTTCTTTGTATTGGACTGATGAAGCCACTGTGTGGCGAAACGTTTCCTCAATAAAGATACCCAAGTGTTGCATATGTGTCTAATTTAACAATTTAGAAATTACAGAGGAATTCGGCTCAAGCGACCACAGGTCAATTACCTTTAGCATTGAATGGATGTATGATAGTAGGGATAATTCAGTAACGGTCCCAGATTTTCGCTTAGCAGATTATAATGGACTTAGAGAACACTTATCAACTGTGGACTGGGGTGACGAAGAGAGGTATCAATATGACAGTTTTCTTAACACTATACAGTCTGCCCAAAGAACATTTATCCCATATAAAGAAATTAGATCAAGTAGAAATGACCCAAAATGGATGGATAATAGGCTCAAATATCTTTTAGGGCAGAAGAAAGGAATTTATAGGCGCATAAAAAGAGATGAGGGTCATCTTATAAATCAGTATACTGACATTAAGAGGGACGCTAAAAGGGAATAAGAAAAGCTAAACGGGACTATGAAATTAAAGTTGCTAGGGATTCAAAAACTAACCCAAAAAGTTTTTTCCAGGTTTATAGAACAAAAGTTAGGGATAAGATAGGTCCCCCTAAAAATAACTCTGGGCATCGTACTGACAAGGAGAATGATATGTGCTCTATTTTTAATAATTATTTTCTCTCGGTGTTCACAAAGGAAGACATTAATAATATCCCAGTAATTAATTTTTACAGAGGCCCAGAAGAAGATAAATTATAAGAACATAAATTCTAGGGGAACTAGTAATAGGCAGAATAAGGTGTATATTGGAAAGCCAGTGGCACTAGGTGACAAGGACAGTAATAGGTATAAGGGAAACACAGAAATGAGCAGGATGGGTAAAGAGAAAGGAGGGTCTTTAAGTGTATATTACACCAATAGTCGTAGTGCTAGGAATAAGATGGACGAGTTGAGAGTAGTTGCAAGTACAGGTAATATTGATGTTTTTGCAATAACTGAAACATGGTTTAATATGAAAAATCGGGACTTGCCTGCCAAATGTCACATTCAGGGTTTTAAATTGTTCCAAGTAGACAGAAGTATCGGGAAGGGGGGTGGGGTGGCACTCTATGTCCGTGATCATTTAAATTGTTGTATAAAAATGGGTATAAAGTCTGAATTAACACATACAGAGTCTGTCTGGATAGAATTTTCAGAGGGGCATGAAAAATTGATTTTAGGTGTGATATACCGTCCCACAAACTTAGATAGGGACCAAGGGAGACTACTATGGGAGGAAATTGTTAAGGCCACAATGCACGATAACGTAGTTATTCTGGGTGACTTCAACTTTAGTCAAATTGATTGGAATTTTTTTTGACTGGGAATTTAGAATCTAACGACTTCTTAGAAGTAGTTCAAGATTGTTTTTTTGAAGCAGTTTGTGACAGAACCTACAAGGGGAAATAATCTGCTTGACTTAGTTCTGGCAAACAAGGAAACCCTTGTTAATAATTTAGAAATTACAGAGGAACTCGGCGCAAGCGACCACAAATCAATTACCTTTGGCATTGAATGGAAGTTTCATAGTAGGAATAACTCAGTAACGGTCCCAGATTTTCGCTTAGCAGATTACAATGGACTTAGAGAACACTTATCATCTGTGGACTGGGGTAATAAGAGAGCTATCAATATGACAGTTCTGAACACTATACATTGCCCAAAATAGTATTTATCCTAAAAGAAATTAGATCGAATCACAGTCACCCAAATGGATAAATAAAACTAAAAATTTTAGGCAGAGCAAGGCTTTAAGGCGTATCAGGGAGGTCCTTACAATCTATATTACAGAGGACGTTAAAAGAATTTTAAGAAATAAGCTTGAAGAAAATTAAGTAAGTGGAGTTCGAAAACAACCTCAAATTTCAAGTTATAGAACAAATTAGAATAAGAAGGTCCCTAAAATTTAATGATCCTACTGAGAAAAGAGAATCATAACTACTCTATTTTCAAACAATATTTTCCTCGGTTTTCCCTTTTCGAAATCTAAACTATCCAATTTGGTATCCTTAGTGGGCCTGAAGAAGATCAAAACATTATATCCTTATAACACATTCATTTACATACTCGATCATGTCTCCAAACAGATAGACCGTTTGAAGCAAAATAAATCGCCAGGCCCTGATGAGCTTTTTCAAGGGTTCTTAAGGAATGCAAAATTGAACTCTGTGAACCCTTAACTAACATTTTTAACCTTATCTCTTCAAACAGGTGTAGTGTCTGATACGTGGAAGATGGCTAATGTAATTCCTATTTTTAAAGCAGGGGACAAGTCGTTACCATCAAATTACCGCCCAATAAGTCTAACTTCAATTGTAGGCAAATTATTAGAGTCGATTATAGCTGATAACATAAGAAGCCATCTCGATAGGCATAATTTGATTAATGATACTCAACATGGATTCACCAGGGCCGTTCCTGCCTAACTAATTTATTACCTTTTTCAGTAAGGCTTTTGAGGCAGTTGATCATGATAAAGAATTCGATATTGTTTATTTGGATTTTAGTAAGGCTTTTGATAGAGTACCACATCAGAGACTGTTAAAGAAAGTGGCTGCTCACGGCATTGGAGGAAAAGTGTTTTCATGGATCGAGTCATGGCTCACCAATAGGAAGCAGAGGGTGTGCATTAATGGGGTTAAATCTGAGTGGGGATCTGTAACAAGTGGCGTTCCACAGGGATCGGTTTTGGGCCCGTTGTTGTTTATAATATATATAAATGACCTTGACGAGGGAATTACTAGTGATATGAGCAAATTCGCTGATGACACGAAGATAGGTAGGATAATCGATTCAGACGTAGATGTCACGGAACTTCAGGAGGATTTAGACAAACTCAATTCC
Source organism: Cherax destructor (assembly GCA_009830355.1). Lineage (NCBI taxonomy): Eukaryota > Metazoa > Arthropoda > Malacostraca > Decapoda > Parastacidae > Cherax > Cherax destructor. The sequence continues at coordinate 21,309 of WNWK01030597.1, forward strand.
TGGTCAGAAAAATGGCAGATGCAGTTCAATGTAGATAAATGCAAAGTTCTAAAGCTCGGGAATGTTCATAACCCTAGCACCTACCAGCTTAATAATGTTGAACTCAGCCGTACAGAATGCGAAAAGGATCTGGGGGTTATGGTAAGCAGCAACCTCAAACCAAGTCAGCAATGCCTAAGCGTAGAAATAAGCAAATGATTACTGAGGATTACTAGTGATATGTAGCAAAATTCAGCTGATGACACTTTATAATAGTAGGATGAATGACAAAGTAGATGTCATAAGAACATAAGAAAGGAGGAACACTGCAGCAGGCCTGTTGGCCCATACTAGGCAGGTCCTTCACAATCCATCCCACTAACAGAATATTTGCTCAACCCAATTTTCAAAGCTACCCAAGAAATAAGCTTTGACAATTCTACCCACTCATGCGCAGTCCCACTCAAATCCAACCCCTCTCACTCATGAATTTATCCAACCTAAATTTGAAACTACCCAAGGTCCTAGCTTCAATAACCCTACTAGGCAGACTGTTCCACTCATCAACTACCCTATTTCCAAACCAATACTTTCCTATATCCTTTCTATATCTAAACTTATCTAACTTGAATCCATTATTGCGGGTTCTCTCTTGGAGAGATATCCTCAAGACCTTATTTATATCCCCTTTGTTAATACCCATTTTCCACTTGTATACCTCGATCATGTCTCCCCTCATTCTACGTCTTACAAGTGAATGTAATTTTAGGGTCTTCAATCTTTCTTCGTAAGGAAGATTTCTAATGCTATGTATTAATTTAGTCATTCTACGCTGACCTGTTCTTAGTTCAGTGGTGACCTGTTCTTAGCTCAGTGAAGACGTGTCTAGTGTACTCCCTGTGGACTGAATCAAGATGCCCACCATTGAGCAACTTTACCAGCAGCTTAAGGAGGAATTGAAAGTAGCGAAGCTTGAGATACGGCGATTGACGGAGGAAAACAAGAGGATTCGTAGTAGTCCTCCTGTTGTGAGTCCTCAGGTCAAGAAGGTAACCTGGGCAGTGGCCGGACAGCATGGGACGAAGTTGAAGATCAAGAAGACGAATGGAGAGGTAGTAACGACGAAGAAGAAAGAGACTGCTGTGGAAACTTCGAACTCCTTTTCTGTGCTTCCAGACGAATGTGAGTCGACTACTGGGAACGTCACGACGAACTGTACCAAGGAAGGTAAAAACATTGTTGTTGTTGGGGATAGCGAAGTTAGATATATGGATAGGGCCTTCTGCTTGAAAGATAGGAGTAGGAGACAGAGGGTTTGCTTTCCTGGGGCTGGGATGGAAGACATTGTTAGCCGACTTGACAACATCATGCATGGTAATGGGATCAATCCTATTATCTGCCTCAGTGCTGGAGGCAATGATGTATCCAAGCGTAGAAGTGAGGATTTAGTTAGTAGGTATAAGGCAGCAATAGACATCATTAGGAAGAAGGGGAGGAGCCCTGTTATATGTAGCATTTGCCAAGAAGAGTGTTGGAAATGAATGGCTGTCAAGACGATTGGTATAAATTGCTGGCTGGATGACACTGTAAGGATAATGCAGTTCCCATTCATTAACCAACTGGGACTTCCTCTATGGCCGAAATGACATGTATGCTACCAGGATGGGTTCACTTAGGCGGCATTTACCGTCCTCCAAACTTAGATAGGGAACAAGGAGACTACTTTGGGGAGGAAATTGTTAAGGCCACAGGGCGACATGTATCTAGGGACTTGCTGATCAGATTGATTGGAATTTCATGACAGGAATTTAGAATCTAGCGACTTTTTAGAGATGATTCCAGGATTGCTTTTTGACAGTTTGCCAACAGAACCTACAAGGGAAATAACCTACTTGACTTGGTTCTGGCAAGCAAGAGCCCTTATTAATAATTTAGAAATTACAGAACTCGCTCAAGCGACACAAGTAAATTACCTTTAGCATTGAATGGATGTATGATAGTAGGATCAGTTCAGTAATTCCCCAGGGTACAACAGCAGATTATAATGTGGACTTGAGAACACTTATCAACTGTGGACTGGGAGTGAAGAAGAGAG
>WNWK01030598.1:0-23380 GCA_009830355.1 Cherax destructor
TTACTTTCTTTCTTTCTTCCTCCCTTCCTTCTTTCTGGTAACCTGGGCATTGCTTTCGGTCACAAACTCATCAAAACAATGAAATTTATCTTCAGAGACACTTCCATCTGTGTTAGAACTATCACTGAGGAAGAAAAATGTCCCAGATGCGCTAAGGAGTCAAATAATTCTTACCACTAGGCATGCTGAACAAGGACTACTGAAATGGTGTTCCCACAATGCACCAGTAGCTGCCCGATTTTTTTTATACTGCGCACACTGACCACACAGACCCATTTTCTCACATGTAGGCCTACCAGCTTTCTCCTGCTTGATTTGAGGCTGCTAGAATTTAGGCGTATAAATACGTCCGAAACATTGGCTCGTAAGACGTATATATACGTCCGAAACAGTCAAAGGGTTAAAAACAAGGCAGGAGACATAAACAGCTTACCACCCTTTATGTACAAAAAAGCTTCACAGGTACTGTCACCAATTATAGCAACACTATTCAACAAAGCCATTGAAGCCTCTACCTTCCCATCAATTCTCAAAATAGCTAGGGTCACCCCGATCCACAAAGGAGGTGATCAAACAGACTTGAATAATTATAGACCAATTTCTAATTTACCACTGCTTTCTAAAATCGAAAAAGTAATTCATAGACAGATCTATTCCTATCTCGTCTCATACAATGTATTCAACCTCTGTCAATTTGGATTCAGGACCAACAAGAGCACAAACGATGCTATTATACACATGCTAGAGTTAATATACACCGCACTTAAGAAGAAAGAAGTCCCACTGGGAATCTTCATTGATCTACGCAAAGCTTTTGATACAGTCGACTATGATTTACTGCTCACAAAATTAGCACACTATGGTATAAGGGGGCACCCACTCAACTACCTAAAGTCATACCTTAGTAACAGAAGCCAATACGTGTACACAAATGGAGCGAACTCTTCCACACAGCAAATTATAGTTGGAGTCCCTCAAGGAAGTGTCCTGGGGCCACTCCTATTCCTCATTTACATAAATGACCTACCGAATGCATCACAACTACTCAAACCCATTTTATTTGCAGATGACACAACATATGTCTTCTCTCACCCAAATCCAGTCATACTGGCCAACACTGTTAATGCCGAATTACAGAAAATATCAGCATGGATGACGTCTAACAAGCTTACTCTCAATACTGACAAGACCTACTTCATACAGTTTGGTAACAAAGCCACAAATGTTCCACTTAACATAACGTTCAATGGTTCACCCATCACAAGACTCACAGAGGGAAAATTCCTAGGAATCCACCTTGACAGTAGCCTTAAATTCCAAACACACATACAACAAATTTCCAAGAAAATCTCAAAGACAGTAGGCATATTATCAAAGATACGTTACTATGTGCCTCAATCAGCTCTCCTTGCACTATATCATTCACTAATCTACCCTTATCTCACCTATGGAATCTGTGCATGGGGATCAACAACATTAAATCACCTTAGACCACTCATAACCCAGCAAAAGGCTGCAGTCAGAATGATAACAAATTCCCACTCTAGACAACATACTCCACCAATATTCAAAAGCCTAAAACTACTCACTGTAAAGAACATTCACACTTATTCTTGTGCCTACTACATACATAAAACTCTAACACTCTAATATAAACCCTCCGCTCAAAATTCTCCTCACCAACTTTAATAGGACCCATGACCACAACACAAGACACAGGTCACTTTTTGATATACCCCGAGTTCATATCAACCTATGTAAAAATTCTATGCACATAAAGGGCCCCAGAATCTGGAATTCATTACCAGTAAATACTAAGCTAACCTTGTCTGAAAATCAATTTAAGACTCTTCTCAAAAACCACCTACTCACCCTAAACTAAATACTCATACTGTAAATTACTTTCAAAAATGCTCAATATTATTTTCCTTAAGATAATCTCAATTTTTACTAATATGTTACTATTATGTTACCTCTTACTCACCCAAAACTAAATACAGTGGTACCCCGACTTACGATATTTTTTCATTCCAGAATGCTGTTCAAGTGCCATTACCAAACGAATTTATCTCCATAAGAAATGATGTAAAATAGACTAGTCCTTTTAGACCCCCACAATTACACTTACAAAAGCATTTAAAAAAATAAACTTACATAAAAGGGTGTGTTTGGGGACCATCGTAAGTCGGGGTACCACTGTACTACTCATACTATAAATTACTTTCAAAAATGCTCAATATTATTTTCCTCAAGATAATCTCAATTTTTACAATGTAATATCATCATATTGTAATTTGAACAAATATATAACTAGAATAAACTCAATCAATTTCTCTAATATTATGTACATAGTCTATAAGTTATTAGATTAAGCTGCCCCTAATGCCATGGCATGTCAGTGGCTCTCCTTGCACTTCAGTTTATGATTGTACCTACAAATATCTATGTACAAATGCAATGAAATAAAATTTGTTTGTTTTGTTTGTTTGTTTATAATAACATATCATGTATTCATACTTAACTATTAAATTTACATGTTGCATGTCTATAATACCCACCAGGCCTATTACTTCCCTAAGGCATATTGGCCTATGTGAACCATAAAATCCCTTACCTGGAGTTTACCTGGAAAGGGTTTCGGGGGTCAATGCCCCGCAGCCAAGTCTGAGACCAGGCCTCCTGGTGGATCAGGGTCTGATCAACCAGGCTGTTACTGTCGGCTGCACGCAAACTGACGTACGAACCACAGCCCGGTTGGTCAGGTACTGACTTTAGGTGCCTGTCCAGTGCCTTCTTGAAGACAGCCAGGGGTCTATTGGTAATCCCCCTAATGTATGCTGGGAGGCAGTTGAACAGTCTTGGGCCCCGGACACTTATGGTGTTGTCTCTCAGTGTACTCGTGGCTCCCCTGCTTTTCATCGGGGGAATGTTGCATCTCCTGCCGAGTCTTTTGCTTTCAAAGGGAGTGATTTTCGTGTGCAGGTTTGGTACCAATCCCTCCAGGACCTTCCAAGTGTATATTATCATGTATCTCTCTCGCCTGCATTCCAGAGAATACAGATCAAGGACCTTCAAACGTTCCCAGTAATTTAGGTGCTTTATCGTACTTATGTGTGCTGTGAAAGTTCTTTGTACACTCTTCAGGTCTGCAATGTCGCCAGCCTTCAAGGCTGGCGAGGTAGAAATATGTTATAGTGTGCAATATAGCAGCAGCCTTGAGCTCTAACCACCCGTTCATTACCTGGGATCCCAACAAGTGTTGGGTTAACTCCAGGTGGGGTGGTCACTCTTCCACATTACCCTACCCTGTTACTCCATCCTGTCACTAAACCCACAACCCCACCCTGCCACCCCCACCCACACTATTCCACAATGTCTCTTCTCGCACACCCCATCCACACTAAACCACCCTACCACCCCAAACACGCTACATGCTACCCCCATGTTACTCCACTCACACTACCCCACACTGCCACTTCTCCCTCACCACCATCTCGCTATAAACTCCGCACTCACTTACCTTGTTACACCACTCACACAGCCACACACACTTATCACCTACCGGAATCCTGTGACTGTGTGTAGTCCTCCTTCTCCGAGTCTACGGAGATGGGCTCAGCTGCCGAGGCGCTGGTGACTGTGTCTGTCTCTGCCTGGTCCCCGTCGTAGTCTGCCACACCAGCCTCCATCTGTGAGTCATACTGCATGTCAACATCATGCTACAGCGGTGTCCAGAATGGGCAATATTCTGTTGATCAACAATTTGGATATTGTGTAACTTTCGGATTTTTGGTGGAGAATAAGACACATTTACACACTTCAACACTTAGGTATCATTATTGCCCATAGTGAGTGTAACACACCCTGGTGAGTGTAACACACACACACCCTGGTGAGTGTAACACACACACACCCTGGTAAGTGTAACACACACACACCCTGGTGAGTGTAACACACACACACCCTGGTGAGTGTAACACACACACACCCTGGTAAGTGTAACACACACACACCCTGGTAAGTGTAACACACACACACCCTGGTGAGTGTAACACACACACACCCTGGTGAGTGTAACACACACACCCTGGTAAGTGTAACACACACACACCCTGGTAAGTGTAACACACACACACCCTGGTGAGTGTAACACCCTGGTGAGTGTAACACACCCTGGTGAGTGTAACACACCCTGGTGAGTGTAACACACACTCTTGTGAGTGTAACACACACCCTTGTGAGTGTAACACACACCCTGGTGAGTGTAACACACACCCTGATGAGTGTAACACACACCCTGATGAGCGTAACACACCCTGGTGAGCATAACACCCTAGTGAGTGTAACACACCCTGGTGAGTGTAACACACCCTGGTGAGTGTAACACACATCCATGTGAGTGTAACACACACCCTAGTGAGTGTAATACACACACCCTAGTGAGTGTAATACACACACCCTAGTGAGTGTAATACACACACTCTAGTGAGTGTAACACACACCCTAGTGAGTGTAACACACACACCCTAGTGAGTGTAACACACACACCCTGGTGAGTGTAACACACACCCTGGTGAGTGTAACACACACCCTGGTGAGTGTAACACACACCCTGGTGAGTGTAACACACACCCTGGTGAGTGTAACACACACCCTGGTGAGTGTAACACACCCTGGTGAGTGTAACACACCCTGGTGAGTGTAACACACACCCTGGTGAGTGTAACACACACCCTGGTGAGTGTAACACACACCCTGATGAGTGTAACACACACCCTGATGAGCGTAACACACCCTGGTGAGCATAACACACCCTGGTGAGTGTAACACACACTCTTGTGAGTGTAACACACACCCTTGTGAGTGTAACACACCGTAGTGAGTGTAACACACACCCTAGTGAGTGTAACACACCCTGGTGAGTGTAACACACCCCAGTGAGTGTAACACACACCCTTGTGAATGTAACACACACCCTTGTGAGTGTAACACACCCTGGTGAGTGTAACACACACCCTTGTGAGTGTAACACACACCCTTGTGAGTGTAACACACACCCTTGTGTGTGTAACACACCCTAGTGAGTGTAACACACCCTGGTGAGTGGAACACACACCCTGGTGAGTGCAACACACCCTGGTGAGTGTAACACGCCCCAGTGAGTGTAACACCCTGGTGAGTGTAACATACACCCTAGTAAGTTAAACACACACCCACACCCTAGTTAGTGTAACACACCCTGGTGAGTGTAACACACCCTGGTGAGTGTAACACACACCCTTGTGAGTGTAACACACACCCTAGTGAGCATAACACACACCCTAGTGAGTGTAACAAACACCCTAGTGAGTGTAACACACCCTGGTGAGTGTAACACACCCTGGTGAGTGTAACACACACCTTAGTGAGTGTAATACACACACACCTTAGTGAGTGTAATACACACACCCTAGTGAGTGTAATACACACACCCTAGTGAGTGTAACACACACCCTAGTGAGTGTAACACACACACCCTAGTGAGTGTAACACACACACCCTAGTGAGTGTAACACACACACCTAGTGAGTGTAACACATGGTGAGTGTAACACACACCCTAGTGAGTGTAACACATACACCCTGGTGAGTGTAACACACACCTTGGTGAGTGTAACACACACCCTGGTGAGTGTAACACACACCCTGGTGAGTGTAACACACACCCTGGTGAGTGTAACACACACCCTGGTGAGTGTAACACACACCCTGGTGAGTGTAACACACACCCTGGTGAGTGTAACACACACCCTGGTGAGTGTAACACACACCCTGGTGAGTGTAACACACACCCTAATGAGTGTAACACTCCCTGGTGAGCATAACACACCCTGGTGAGCATAACACACCCTGGTGAGTGTAACACATCCTGGTGACTGTAACACACACCCTGGTGAGCATAACACACCCTGGTGAGTGTAACACACACCCTGGTGAGTGCAACACACCCTGGTGAGTGTAACACACACCCTGGTGAGTGTAACACACACCCTGGTGAGTGTAACACACACCCTGGTAAGTGTAACACACACCCTGAGGGTGTGTTACACAGATGACATGAAAACGTTGAACAAGGTCAAAGTCAGGAGGACAGAGGTCGGAGAGAGTGCTTAGTTTCTTGTTGAACGTTCTCTTGATGCGATCAAGAGGGTTGGAAACGATCTCTTCTGCTTTGTAAAAACCTCTCATAAGCTAATTTTTTCTCTTTTATCGCACCCTTTACCTCATCATTCCACCAATCACTCCTCTTTCATCCTGCATCCACCCTCCTATAGCCACAAACTTCTACCCCACATTAACACACACCCTGGTAAGTTTAACACACCCTGGCAAGTCCATATCTAAACAGCTAACACAAGAAAGAAAAGCCTGTCAACACGTCTGTTTAGCAAAGATCGTCAGTAATGCTGTCAATAAAGATCATCAGTAATGCTGTCAACAAAGATCATCAGTAATGCTGTCAACAAAGGTCGTCAGTAATGCTGTCAATAAAGATCGTCAGTAATGCTATCAACAAAGATCATCAGTAATGCTGTCAATAAAGATCGTCAGTAATGCTGTCAATAAAGGTCGTCAGTAATGCTGTCAATAAAGATCGTCAGTAATGCTGTCAACAAAGTTTGTCTAGAAAGCTCCATAACAGCGGCCCTCACACTGAAGTTCACAGCAACTCAACACAGCAAGGTTCATAGCCACTACCTCGCTGGTTGTTAACTCAACACAGCAAGGTTCATCGCCACTACCTCGCTGACTATGTTAACTCAACACAGCAAGGTTCATCGCCACTACCTCACTGACTATGTTAACTTAACACAGCAAGGTTCATCGCCATTACCTCACTATGTTAACTCAACACAGCAAGGTTCATCGCCACTACCTCACTATGTTAACTCAACACAGCAAGGTTCATCGCCACTACCTATGTTAACTCAACACAGCAAGGTTCATCGCCATTACCTCACTATGTTAACTCAACACAGCAAGGTTCATCGCCACTACCTCACTATGTTAACTCAACACAGCAAGGTTCATCGCCACTACCTCACTATGTTAACTCAACACAGCAAGGTTCATCGCCACTACCTCCCTATGTTAACTCAACACAGCAAGGTTCATCGCCACTACCTCGCTGACTATGTTAACTCAACACAGCAAGGTTCATCGCCACTACCTCCCTATGTTAACTCAAAACAGCAAGGTTCATCGCCACTACCTCGCTGACTATGTTAACTCAACACAGCAAGGTTCATCGCCACTACCTCACTGTGTTAACTGAACACAGCAAGGTTCATCGCCACTACCTCACTGTGTTAACACAGCAAGGTTCATCGCCACTACCTCACTGTGTTAACTCAACACAGCAAGGTTCATCACCACTACCTCACTATGTTAACACAGCAAGGTTCATCGCCACTACCTCGCTGACTATGTTAACTCCTGTGATAGTTTTTTTGTGTTTAATCCTACTAGTAGTTTTTATTGTTTGTTAGTTTGATTTTTTTTTGCGTGTGGTGTTTATTTTTATTGCCAAGAACGTTGAAGTATTTACAAGGTTCAAATGTTGTTAGTTTCATAAGTTCTTGTCTACCTCGCTAGCAATAAAGAATGTGCTGACTTAAGCCTAATTGACTCGTTAAATCGTAATGACACGATTGCAAACTCACTTGCCATAGGTTCAAGCCCCAACCGTTCCGTGATTTACTAACCCTAGTGTATGACCTGACAACCTACACGACCTTGTTGAGGACATGGGCAGCGAGGTGACCTCAGCTAAGGGCAGGAGGGGTAGTGAACTGACCTCTTCCCTGACAGAGAGCATGGAGCCAGAGCGGCTGAGGGAGGTGTCCAGGTCCACGCCCAAACTGTCGCTGTCCACACTCTTGGTGTAGTCCTCCACCTCAACTGTCAAACAAGGAGGATGCATTAGTCATTTCTTCATAATGAAATCCAAATAGAGAGACAATTTGTGTAAGTATAAAAAATATCCTGAAATAAAACAGCAAAGCAAAATACTAAAAGCTTTTTATCCCTTTAAACAAAATAATCTCCCTCTGTCTTTTGTTTGACCACTGTTAGGCAATTACACGTATCACAATAGTTTGTATCACAACCGTTTACTTTAATTCAAAGTTAAGTGAATTAAGTACTACTGACGCTAGTATACAGTCACTAGACATAAACTTAACAAACTGAGGCACACTCTTCTAATATCTGAATCCTGCTGATGATATGAGAAGTACCAGCTACTTTTTATGTTTAATTTTCTAATATATTCTGGCAAATGCATTTTTTACTCATTATGGACATTCATGTGTGGTTAGAGGCTTGCCTGTCTCTTGTTTTTAATACCAGTACAACAGTCGATACTTTTGATGTATCAAGATTTTTAATACCGGTACAACACTCAATACCTTCGATGTATCAAGGTTTTTAATACCGGTACAACAGTCGATACCTTCAATGTATCAAGGTTTTTAATACCGGTACAACAATCAATACCTTCGATGTGTCAAGGTTTATAAGATGTCGCTTTCCTTATGTGTTGATTCACTTGTTATCCCTTCTGTCCCCAGCACTGATATTTGGTCTTTTTACGCAGCTCAATTTACAGAACATGAGCTGTTATCTTGCCTCAGTCCATTTCAAATTCTTTCCTATCTAACTTAGACTACCATACTCAATCCTCCCCCAAGATGTGACCCATGACAATTAATTAACGTCCAGGTGCCAAATTTACTGCTAGGTGAATAGGGGTAACAGGAATAAGGAAACTCACCCATACGCCTCAGACTATCTGGAATCCAATGGTTATAAGCAGTGCTCTGCAGATGTACTGGAGGCCTTTTGTAAACACACTGTTAACTCTTAGCTGGAGTTCAACTTACTTTGTTGTCATTTCCTGTAACTCTTTTCCCTTTGTTTCTCTGCCATAATTATGAAGCAGCTTTCTTTTCTTTGTTTGGCTACATTTTTTTTTTTTTCAACAAGTCGGCCATCTCCCACTGAGGCAGGGTGACCCAAAAAGAAAGAAAATCCCCAAAAAGAAAATACTTTCATCATCATTCAACACTTTCACCTCACTCATACATAATCACTGTCTTTGCAGAGGCGCTCAGATACGACAGCTGAGAATAGTCTCTCCCAGCTGTCACTATCCCAGACCCCTCTTTTAAAGTGCAGGCATTGTACTTCCCATTTCCAGGACTCAAGTCCAACTAAATCAATTAACTGGTTTCCCTGAATCCCTTCACAAAATGTTACCCTGCTCACACTCCAACAGCTCGTCAGGTCCCAAAAACCATTCGTCTCCATTCACTCCAATCTAACATGCTCACACATGCTTGCTGGAAGTCCAAGCTCCTCGCCCACAAAACCTCCTTTACCCCCTCTCTCCAACCTTTTCTAGGACGACCCCTACCCCGCCTTCCTTCCCCTACAGATTTATACGCTCTCCAAGTCATTCTACTTTGATCCATTCTCTGTAAATGACCAAACCACCTCAACAACCCCTCTTCAGCCCTCTGACAAATACTTTTAGTAACTCCACACCTTCTCCTAATTTCCGCACTCCGAATTTTCTGCATAATATTTACACCACACATTGCCCTTAGACAGGACATCTCCACTGCCTCCTCGCTGCAGCATTTGCAACCCATGCTTCACACCCATATAAGAGTGTTGGTACCACTATACTTTCGTACATTCCCTTCTTTGCCTCCATGGATAACGTTTTTTGTCTCCACAGATACCTCAACGCACCACTCACCTTTTTTCCTTCATCAATTCTATGGTTAACCTCATCCTTCATAAACCCATCCACTGACACATCAACTCCCAAATATCTGAAAACATTTACTTCTTCCATAATCCCTCTCTCCAATGTGATATCCAATTTTTCTTTATTTAAATCGTTTGATACCCTCATCACCTTACTCTTATCTATGTTCACTTTCAACTTTCTACCTTTACACACTTTACACCTTTACACATAGTTTATTAAAATTATTTTCTGCCTCCCACTTTATCCCTACTCTTTTCCAAATTTCTCGGAGAGAGAGAAAGGGCGCAAGCGCTGGGACATGTGTAGACTTACTTCCGCCTTCCTTCATCACCTCCAGCTTGGCCTCAGCTTTAGCTTTCCTTGTCTCAGCCTTCCTGATGATGTTCCTCAGCTCGTCCAGCTTGATCTCCACGTCTGGAGGCAGGTCCGTCTCCGGCCGCCCTCCCACCCCCAGCTTCTGGATCTTTTTCGATGCCTCACGAATCACCTGAAAGGAATGGTTAAGATTTTGTAATATTTTGTCCAAGATCTAAAAGAATGCTTAAGCTCTAGTATTAGTTTCGTTTACTGACTAGGACCCCCAATGAAAAGAAATCATACTAGTATTTGATTTTATCAATTTACCAAAAGTTCAATACACATACAGTGGAACCTCGCCATTCGAATTTAATCCGTTCCAGGAGCTTGTTCTTAACGTGAAATGTTCGAAAGGCAATTTAATTTTTCCCATAAGAAATAATGGAAATACAATTAATCCGTTCCAGAAATCCAAAAATATATAAAAAATAATATATTTTAATAAAATTAAGCTTCTACATAGACAAAAACATTAAATACTACAGTGCTGTACTACTAAAAGTATTAGTAAATAAATGCAAGTCTTTTTACTTACCATTATTGAAGATTGTTGATGGCATATGGAAGAGAGGAGGAGGAGTGAGGGAGGGAGGGGTTAGTGTTTGGAAGGGAATCCCTTCCAGAAGGACTTCAGGTACCAAAGCCCTATCTGGGGTTACTTCTTTTCTTAGTCTTTTAATCCCACTAGGACCAGCTTGGGAGTCACTGGACACTTTAACAAAATAACTGTCCACAGTCCTCTGTTTCTGGCGCCTTTTCAACATGTTCCTGAAGAAGGACATTGTTTGGTCACTGAACATGCTGCTGTTATGGCTTGTTTGAGCTTGTTCAGGGTTGTATTTTTCAACAAAACTTTGCAATCTATTCCACATTGTACACATCTCCTTAATCTCTGAAGAAGGCACCTTCTTCAGCCCCTCTTCCTTCTCCTTCTCCCGTGAATCAATAGCCTCAAATCTGGTCTGATGCTCTTCCATTTCCAGCTCTTGCAGCTCTTGAGTTGTTAGCTCTACCCTGTGGCCCTGCACTAACTCTTCCACATCATCGCCACTCACCTCCAACCCCATGGACTTGCCCAATTCCACAATACAGTCCACAACAGGCACAGGGTCGGCAGGGTCAGGGTCAGCCTCAAACCCTTCAAAATCCCTCTGTTGGACACAACCTGGCCATAATGGTCTCCAAGCAGAGTTCAAAGTCCTTGAAGTCACTCCCTCCCAAGCCTTGCCTATAAGGCCTATGCAGCTGTAGATATTGAAATGATTCTTCCAGAACTCTCTAAGGGTCAATTCACTGTCCGAGGTCATTTCAAAGCACTTTTCAAACACTGCTTTTGTGTAGAGTTTTTGAAGTTACAGATGACCTGCTGGTCCATGGGCTGGAGGAGAGGAGTGGTGTTAGGAGGCAAGAACTTCAGTTTTATAAATTTGAAGTCTTCACACAGTAGGTCTTCCATGTTTTGAGGATGTGAAGGAGCATTGTCCAGCAACAGGAGGCACTTTTTGTCCAAACCCTTTTCCTGTAGGTATTTTCTCACACTGGGGCCAAACACTTCATGGATCCAGTCACTGAAAAGGTGCTTTGTGACCCATGCATTCTGACTAGCTCTCCACAAGACACACAATCTACTTTTGACGACATTGTGTCTCTTGAACACTCTGGGATTTTCTGAGTGATACACTAGTAAAGGCTTTAATTTAAAATCCCCACTAGCATTACTACACATCATGAGAGTTAGCCTGTCTTTCATAGGCTTGTGTCCTGGCAGTGCCTTTTCTTCCTGAGTAATGATTAGATTTTAGATTTTGCCACCGAAGTGGCTAGTTTATTGTGCACCCCATATCCATCCTGTGGACGGTAGCGCAAGAGCATATGGATACACAAGAGGCCTAGGCACTAGGCCCCAAAGGGGTTAACAATTGTACATTTGGGTTCATATCTACATTTCAATTATCTGTTACAAGCAGGTATCTTATTTCATGAATAAGATATCTTGACATGTCACATAGGTTATTATATTGTCTATCTCTATATTCCTCAATAAGTGCACAATTAAGCACATAGTGTTCACGACAGTGACCATATGCCTGATCACATAATTTGCATTTAGTTTGATCATGAGTAATGTAGGTCCTGTTGGGCATTTTCTTCCAAAACAGGCCTGTTTCGTCACAATTGAACACTTGTTCAGGTTTCAATTTTTCAGTCTTTATGTAGTCCTTTAAGAATTTTTCAGCTGCATGTTTGTCTGAACTGGCAGCCTCACCATGCCTTACCACATTATGTATGCCACTACGATTTTTAACCAGCCTTTGCCACTACGATTTTTAACCAGCCTTTGCTGGCTTTAAATTCACTACCATTATAATCAGCACTGGTTGCAGGCATTTTCTTTAAAAGATCGGCATGCAAGTTCCTTGCCTTTTCACAAATAATTGACTCAGACACACTATCACCCGCTAACTCTTTATCCTTGATCCACACCAGCAACAACTTCTCAATCTCTTCGATTATTTGTGGTCTGTTTTTGGCTCGCACAGTAACATCAGCTTGCTTAATTTCTTCCTTCTTAAGCAGGATAGAAGCGATAGTTGACCTGTTTTTGCCATATATCCTGGCAAGATCACACAATCGCACACCACTCTCGTATTTTTGTATTATTTCCTTCTTCATTTCTACGGTGTTTCTCACTTTTATCAGCCCAGGGGTACCACTAGGAACTTTCTTGGGACCCATGGTAGCTTATTTCACAGTCGCACTTAATGAACAAATACCAAAAAATTATAATTAAGTGTGAAATGTCTGGGGAAGCGTGCAGGGTATTGTTCTCTCGAGTGTAAACAACGCGGAACTGGCTCTCCACGCCTGCGCTGTGAGGCACCCAAGCGCCTGGGCCGACAGGTCACGAATGTATTCGTTCGACTCGCGATAATTTGTTCGCATGACGATATCAAATTTTTTGTACTAATGACGATTTGTTCGACTGCCGAGCCGTTTGAATAGCGGGGGTCCACTGTAATATGTCACTAATATATGTCTACATACACACACATTGTACAAATTTATTGCAATGTTTAGTTCGCCATTTTGAAACACACAAATATATTATCTTCTCAAACAGAGGCGCTCCGATATCAAATAGCATCAGATAATTTAAAATATCTATTATGTCCTCCAATACTTGCCAAGGGATACTTCTTATATATTCACAACAATAAGCAAGCCTTTCAGTTCACTGGTTATGTATGTACAAGATATATTTACTGGGGAAAAACGTATGACAATATGATTACCATCAGTCCTCATCTGCTTCTAACTAGAGAACTGCTTCAATTGTTTAATACTTTTCATATCTTGGTTTCTTGTCCACAGGGTGCCATTTCTACTCTAACAACAATCTTGTCTTACAAACTTACATCCTAGCTTCATATTAACCTGAGGACATCTGTCCCCACTGGAGGCAAGTGGTTTTTATGGTATGATGTGTTGTTGGAGCGTCAACAAAGTAACATTTATGAAGGGATTCATGGAAAACTATGAGGCGGACATGAATTCTAGAGGTGGGAAGTACATGCCTGCACGCTGGAGGAGGGGCGGGGATGTTGCAGTTCAGAGGGTCGTCATAGCTGTCATTTTCAATACACTTAAAAAAAGTCTCTCATTATCAGTCTTGCCTTATTAACTTACTACCTATCTTACCTATTTGTACAGGGAACATTGTCCCTACTCCTGCCGTATTAACCTAATACCTACCTTAACTTCTTTCTGTATTATTGTCACACACTTTTTACTTTCAGACTCCAGAATGATTTGGGTGGTGTCGTCGTGGATGGTAATCTTGTCGATCTGGTCACTCTCGCAAGGCTCGAACTCATACTGGATGTTCTGACCCAACATAGGATAGAAGGTCAAGTAGCAGCGAAGATTGTAGCCACGAGTGACCTGAGGACAGAGAAGTGCAGACTGTGTCAAGCTTCTGAAGGAGGTAGGGTTCCTTTCCCATGAATATATACTGTATAAGTACTCTAATGCCCAGCCTTGCCGGGGTTGTACTAGCGCTTAACAAGGACAAGATGCCATAGTTAATACTTGTTTCCAACAAATGATAGAATGAAACTAAGCAACGCGTAAGCACAACAAACTCCCAACACTGGACCACCAGTGTCAAAAATTAAATATCTGAACAATTAAAAAATATATAGCATACCAGTCATAGTTTAAGAAACACTAAAGCAGCGTGCTAGAAATTTTAGTACAGTCATCCCTCCGTTTTCGTGTTTAATCCGTTCCTGAGGGATGCACTAAAACTGAAACCCACGAAAACTGAAACCATTTTCCCCATAAGAAATAATGGAAATTCAATTAATCCGTTCCAGAAACCCAGAAGTTTGGAAAAAAAAATTTGGGGGGCCTTAAAGATAGATTTACATGCACAAATGAATGAAATGAATGTGGCACTTACCCTTACTGAAGACTGATGTTGCTGGATGGAAGAGAGGGAGGAGGGGAGAGGGTAGAGACTCTAATTTTTGGAAGGGGAATCCCCCTCCATAAGGACTCTAGGTACCAAGTCCTCATCTGGGGTCACTTCCCTTCTTTGTCTTTTAATCCCACTAGGACCAGCTTGAGAGTCACTGCACACCTGTGGCACTAAATATCTCTCCAGAGAGCTCTGTGTCTGGCGGCTCTTTAAAATGTCCCTAAAATGGGACATGGAATTGTCATTGTAAAAGTAGCCACAGTGCCATGTCTTCCTTTGCAGATGACACCCGAATCTGTATGACAGTGTCCACTGTTGAAGACACTGCAAGACTCCAAGCAGACATAAACCAAATCTTTAAATGAGCTGCAGAAAACAATATGAAGTTCAATGATGAGAAATTTCATTACTCAGATATGGAAAACGTGAGGAAATTAAAATTTCATTGGAGTATAAAACAAATTCCAACCACACAATAGAGCGAGAAACTAATGTCAAAGACCTGGGAGTGATCATGTCAGAGGATCTCACCTTCAAGGACCATAACACTAGCAATCACATCTGCTAGAAAAATGACAGGATGGATAATGAGAACCTTCAAAACCAGGGATGCCAAGCCCATGATGACACTTTTCAGGTCGCTTGTTCTATCTAGGCTGGAATATTGCTGCACACTAACTGCACCTTTCAAGGCAGGCGAAATTTCTGAACTAGAAAATGTGCAGAGAACCTTCACAGCACACACAACTGCGATAAACCACCTCAATTACTGGGAATGCTTGAAGTTCTTAAACCTGTACTCCCTAGAACGCAGGCGGGAGAGATACATTATTATATACACTTAGAAAATCCTTGAGGGATTAGTACCAAACTTGCACACCAGAGTCACTCCCTACGAAAGCAAAAGACTCGGCAGACGATGCAATATCCCCCCAATGAAAAGCAGGGTGCCACTAGCACATTGAGAGACAACACAATATGTGTCAGGGGCCCAAGACTGTTCAACTGCCTCCCAGCGTACATAAGAGGAATTACCAATAGACCCCTGGCTGTCTTCAAGCAGGCACTGGACAGGCACCTAAAGTCAGTACCTGACCAGCCGGGCTGTGGTTCGTACGTCGGACTGTGTGCAGCCAGCAGTAACAGCCTGGCTGATCAGGCTCTGATCCACCATGAGGCCGGGTCACAGACCGGGCCGCGGGGGCGTTGACCCCCGGAACTCTCTCCAGGTAAACTCCAGGTAACTCCAGTAACTGACCCTAGTGTGGGACTCACAATCAGCAAGCACGCAGAGCCCAACAATCATTAACTGCCTGTAGAACATCAACTATATTCCATCATAAAGGTGAGTCAAATGAGTGAGATACATCGACGTGCCAGCAAGTTTCCGTCTCTTACTCATGAAACAAGTCGTGATTATGACCTGGAATGTCATACCCTGGTAAGAAAAGCAATATCCGCTCTGTATACCCAGAGAGAGTATGCTAGCAGTTTGTATTAATGTTGGTAGAATTACCGACGATATGTTAGGTAAAAGGACACCGGTGCAACTAATGTGACATTTTATTGTGGTAACGGCTTGACAAAGCTCCTGGAGAGCGAAACGTTGCCACAATAAAATGTCACATTAGTTGCACTTGTGTCCTTTTACGTATCATACTAGCAGTTGTTTAGCCACTAGGTGGATCATCTGGTGGATATGCAGGAGACATTTTTTCCTGTCCAAAAATACACCGTCACCACCTACCCATGGGTACTAATTATTTCATAAAATAAGCCCCAGCATGGACACAATGTGGTGTTGAAAGGGTCGACCCTTTCCTGTCACAGAGATATAACATCTCTCACCACTTGGCTCGATGTTTCCGAAATACCTTTGATACGACTGTACCACAAAAACTAACTTTAAACTGAATTAGATACTATCTTTTCTTTATTACGGGAGATAGGAATTTTGGGGTGCCCAGTAGACGATGCGATAACCAGTATCAGAGAAATCAAAATGTTGTGTAACAGAAAGATGAAAGTATTACAATACACATATAATCCACACATAGTAGAATGCATAGATAACCTGCACAAAGAAGAGAGAAAAGCTTACGATGACGTTTCAGTTCGATTTGGACTATTTACAAAGTCCCGTCCCTGTCCTCCTCGCCTATACATATATACTGGTTCTATAACGTCCTCACAAGGTTCATTTTCCTATGTGCGGGTTATTTGTGTATTGTTCCAGTCACGGTGTTGTGCTTTTTTATTCGAAAATATTACGAGAAGGATAATAAGTGGTAAGAGTGTAGGTGGAGGGGAGCAGAGATACTGTGACTCACGGTAGTGGCTTGTTCTTTGATTTTGTTGAAGGAGGACTGGGAGGCCGAGCAGGTAAGCAGCTCTGCTCGGCTCATCAACGTCAGGTACTCTGACACTTTATCGTACATCTCACACTCCATCGTCTGAAACACCAACAACATAAGTTAGTCAAATATATCTTATTGTGAACCCCATACCCACTCAGTTGGCGATAGTCAAAAAAAGACTAGATACACATAATGGGTCCAGAGACTGGGCTCCAAAATTTTAATATCAAAGTTACAAAGGTAATGAACTACTTACGCAGAGAAAACTGTGTGCTTCTCACTACTACCAACAGTATTAACGTAATGAACATCACACGACCATTAGATATTTTTAATATCCAATAACAAACTCATCGTCGATAAGACACCACAACACAAAATATTTTTTTTACAGGACCTGATGGCCAAGAGTAATTTATGCAAGTGAGTCAGGAAGAGCGGAGGCTGCAAGACTTACGCGGAGGAATCTCTCGAAGTCGATCTCGTAGTATCGTCTCTGGTGAGCGTTGGCCGCCGCCAGACTGATGATGTAGTCGTTACGGGCTCCAGCAGACTTCTCGTCACACACGTCCCGTTTCGCTGAGAACTGTAACACACACACCAGTTTCTGCTCAGACGAAGTTCTCTGAGACTCTACGTGCTAAACTTCTACTAGTTTACACAGGCTACTTCCTCTGGGTTACAAAGGTTAATTACCCATTAGGTCATTCAGGTTCAAGTATCATTAGGTTACATAAGATATCACTAGGTTAACCATGATCAACTAGGTTACACATGCTAAGACAGTGATTTTTCAACCTTTTTTCAGTGATGGCACCAGCATCAAGTCTCATATCTTATTCTCTGGCAACCTTACTCAATTTTCTATTAGAACCACTTCCCAAGACAACTTTGTCTTAATAATAATAAAACTTACAAATACCTGGAGAGGGTTTGGGGAGTTAACGCCCCTCCCCCCCGGCCCGGTCTGAGACCAGGCCTCGTGGTGGATCAGCCAGGCTGTTACTGCTGGCCGCACGCAAACTGATGTACGATCCACAGCCCAGCTGGTCAAGTACTGACTTTAGGTGTCTGTCCAGCGCCTTCTTGAAGACAGCCAGGGGTCTATTGGTAATCCCCCTTATGCATGCTAGGAGGCAGTTGAGCAGTCTTGGGCCCCTGACGCTTATTGTGTTGTCTCTTAGTGTACTCGTGGGGCCCCTGCTTTTCATTGGGGAAATGTTGCATCTCCTGCCGAGTCTTTTCCTTTCGCAGAGTGATTTTCGTGTGCAAGTTTTGTACTAATCCCTCTAGGATTTTCCAAGTGTATATTATCATGTATCTTTCTCGCCTGCACTCTCCAGGTCATCAATTTCGCCTGCCTTGAAGGGGGCAGTTAGTGTACAGCAGTATTCCAGCCTAAAGAGAACAAACGATTTGGAGAGAATCATCATGGGCTTGGCGTCCCTAGTTTTGAAGGCTCTCATTATCCATCCTATCATTTTTCCAGCGCATAAAATACACATACGAAATAAAAATATAGAAGCCTGTTAGTGTAATACACAAGCATTATAGATCACAATAAAAGAAACAGAAACTAACTTGTCTTGTGTAATTATTTTAGTGAGATATTTGGGCTTAGTGTGATTGTCAGATTCTTTTGATATTAAGTGGAATTTTGGACAAACATTCCCTCATTTCTTTCTCGACAGACTGTAGCCTTTCCCTCTTGTTAATTTTTATGTTTGTGAGCACATAAAATCTTAAATCTCACAGGTAAGATGTGGAAAATAGCATGATAATTATCTGAGTTTTTTCTCAACTTGAGGATATTCATTTTTATTCTCAATCCAGAATTCGTCCAGAGTCACTTCTTTATGGTTTACTATCAGACTGCCATCACTACGTATTTCAATTAATTCCTCTTCTTCTGTGAGACTGAGCTTCGACGTCTTGATACTGATGTAATAAATGTGTTTCTTCCCTACATAAGTTTGGGAAATAGTACTGAATTTCTTTCAGCAAGTACTTCAAGATACTCAAAAACAATGGCATGATCTCTTTATTCTTTGTTACATGTTGCAACATATTCATGTTGCCTTCCTTCACTTTGACAGCCCAAATTCTAAAATTTATCTTTCAGAACATTAATTTTGTTAATTTTGTCAGCAGCACCTTTGGGCACTATCAGTAGCACACCAGGGTGTCCCGGCACCCTGGCGGAAAATACTTACCTAAGGTATCACCAGGTTAAACATGATTAAGATTCACCTAGGTTACACATGCTAAGGTCTTGTTATGAGGTACATGCTAAGATTCTGCTCCACTATACTGCTAAATTTTTGTTAGGTTACACAAAGGTTTGCTAGGTTACACACGTTTCAGCTAGGTTACATATTTTAGGTCTGCTAGGTTAAATATGATAGTTCGGATAGGGAAATATATAATAAGGATATATTAAAGGAACTGAACCTGACGACACTAGAGGCCAGAACGGCCAGGGAAGACAAGATAGTGACGACACTAGAAGCCAGAACGACCAGGGAAGACAAGATAGTGACGACACTAGAGGCCAGAACGACCAGGGAAGACAAGATAGTGATGACACAAGAGGCCAGAACGACCAGGAAGACAAGATAGTGACACTAGAGGTCAGAACGACCAGGGAAGACAAGATAGTGACACTAGAGGCCAGAACAACCAGGAAAGACAAGATAGTGACACTAGAGGCCAGAACAACCAGGAAGACAAGATAGTGACACTAGAGGCCAGAACGACCAGGGAAGACAAGACAGTGACGACACTAGAGGCCAAAATGACCAGGAAGACAAGATAGTGACACTAGAGGCCAGAACGACCAGGGAAGACAAGACAGTGACGACACTAGAGGCCAGAACGACCAGGGGAGACAAGATAGTGATGTACAGAATAATCAGAGGAATTAATAGGGTGGATACGGACAGGGTGTTCAAGAAGCGGGAAACGGGTACACGAGGGCATAGTTGGACGTAAAAAAAAAAAAGAGTCGCGGGGATGTCAGGAAGTATTTCTTCATCCTCAGTGATCAGGAAGTTGAATGACCTGGACAACGAAATAATAGAGGAAGAATCTATACACAGTTTTAATAAGAGGTATGATAGACCTTCCGAAGCAAGGAGCAAGTGAGCCCAGTAGTAGCCACGCACGCACGCACTCACGCACGCATGCACTGAGTGTGCCACTTACCATAATATTCAACACATCCCTTGAAAATGGGCAGTTACCTGAGGTATGGAAGAAGGCCAACGAGTTCCCATCTTTAAAAAAGGAGACAGAAAAGAGGCACTAATCTATAGACCGGTATCACTTACATGTATAGTGTGCAAAGTCCTGGAGAAAATCATCAGGAAAAGAATGGTGGAGCACCTCGAGCTGAACAGGATAATAAACACCAGGCAGCACGGATTCCGGGAAGGCAAATCCTGTGTAACAAACCTCCTAGAGTTCTATGATAAAGTAACAGAGGTAAGGCAAGAGAGAGAAGGGTGGGTTGATTGCATTTTTCTGGACTGCAGGAAGGCCTTCGACACAGTTCCTCACATGAAATTAGTAAAGAAGTTGGTTGAACAAGCACGTATAACAGGAAGGGCACTGGAATGGATCAGGGAATACCTCACAGGGAGGCAACAACGGGTCATGGTGCGTGATGAGGTATCACAGTGGGCACCTGTGACGAGCGGCGTTCCGCAGGGGTCAGTCCTAGAACCAGTGTTATTCTTGGTATATGTAAATGACATGACAGATGGGATAGAGTCAGAAGTGTCTCTGTTCGCAGATGATGTGAAATTAATGAGGAGAATCACATCGGAGGAGGACCAAGCAGGACTTCAAACAGACCTACCTGGAGAGAATTCCAGGGGTCAACGCCCCTGCGGCCCGGTCCGTGACCAGGCCTCCTGTTGGACCAGAGCCTGATCAACCAGGCTGTTACTGCTGGCCGCACACCGTCCAACGTACGAACCACAGCCCGGCTGGTCAGGTACCGACTTTAGGTGCCTGTCCAGTGCCTGCTTGAAGACAGCCAAGGGTTTGTTGGTAATCCCCCTGATGTATGCTGGGAGGCAGTTGAACAATCTTGGGCCCCTGAAACTTATTGTGTTGTCCCTCAACGTGCTAGTGGCACCCCTGCTCTTCATTGGGGGATGTTACATTGCCTGCCGAGTCTTTTGCTTTCGTAGGGAGTGATTTTTGTGTGCAAGTTTGGTACTAAGCCCTCGAGAATTTTCCATGTGTATATAATAATGTATCTCTCCCGCCTGCATTCTAGAGAGTACAGGTTTAGGAACTTCAAGCGTTCCCAGTAGTTGAGGTGGTTTATCGCACTTATGCGTGCGGTGAAGGTTCTCTGCACATTTTCAAGGTCAGCAATTTCACCCGCCTTGAAAGGTGCCGTTAGTGTGCAGCAATATTCCAGCCTAGATAGAACAAGCGATCTGTAAAGTGTCAACATGGGCTTGGCATCCCTGGTTTTGAAGGTTCTCATTATCCATCCTGTCATTTTTCGAGCAGATGCAATTGCTACTTTGTTATGGTCCTTGAAGGTGAGATCCTCTGACATGATCACTCCCAGGTCTTTGACATTAGTTTTTCGCTCTATTGTGTGGTTGGAATTAGTTTTGTACTCCGATGAGATTTTAATGTCTTCACGTTTTCCGTACCTGGACAAGCTTGACATCTGGTCTAGCAAAGGGCTTCTCGAATTCAATCCCACCAAATGCAAAGTCATGAAGATCGGAGAAGGGCAAAGAAGACCGCTGACAGAGTACAGGCTAGGCGGACAAAGGCTACAAACCTCGGAAAAGGAGAAAGACCTTGGGGTGAGTATAACGCCAAGCACGTCTCCAGAGGCACACATCAACCAGATAACTGCGGCAGCATATGGGCGACTGGCAAACCTAAGATTAGCGTTCCGTTACCTTAACAAGGACTCGTTTAAGACACTGTACACCGTGTACGTCAGGCCCATACTAGAATATGCAGCACCAGTCTGGAACCCACACCTGGTCAAGCACATAAAGAAACTAGAGAAAGTGCAAAGGTTTGCGACAAGGTTAGTTCCATAACTCAGGGGTCTGTCCTATGAAGAAAGGCTGAGAGAAATAGGACTAACAACACTGGAGGAAAGAAGGGTCAGAGGAGACATGATAACGACATACAAAATACTGCGGGGAATCGACAAGGTAGACAGTGACAGGATGTTCCAGAGAGGGAACACAGAAACAAGGGGACACAACTGGAAGCTGAAGACTCAGATGAGTCAAAGGGATGTTAGGAAGCATTTCTTCAGCCACAGAGTAGTCAGGAAGTGGAATAGTCTAGAGAAAGACATAGTGGAGGCAGGAACCATACACAGTTTTAAGACGAGGTATGATAAAGCTCATGGAGCAGGGAGAGCAGATACCCAGTAGCGGGCAGCGCAGAGGCGAGGCCAGGAGCTGAGTCTCGACCCCTGCAACCACAATTAGGTGAGTACAATTAGGTGAGTACATGCGCACACACACACACGGGTCGACCTCTGCAACCACAATTAGGAGAGTACACTCACACACACAGGCCTAGTGTCTAATCGACATGTGCCTAGGACAAAATGGGAGTCAGTCCTAGGGCCGGTGATGTTTCTGGTATATGTGAATGACATGACGGAAGGAATAGACTCAGAAATGTCTCTTTTAGCATACGATGCTAAGTTAATGAGGAGAATTCAAATGGAGGAGGACCAGGCAGGACTAGAAAGGGATCTGGAGCCATTTGCTGGTCCATCAAATGGCTTCTGGAGTTCAACTCCGCCAAGTGCAAAGTCATGAAGATCGGGGAAGGGCAAAGAAGACCGCAGACTGAATAGTCTAGGGATGGTGGGCAAAGGCTACAAACCTCACTCAAGGAAAAGGATCTTGGGGTGAGTATAACACCGAACACATCTCCTGAGGCGCACATCAACCAAATAACTGTTGCGGCATACGGGCGACTAGCAAACCTAAGATAGCATTCCAACATCTCAGTAAGGAGTCGTACAGCATTCTGTACACCGAGGACATCAGGCCCATATTGGAGTATGCAGCACCAGTTTGGAACCCACACCTGGCCAAGCACGTCAAGAAATTAGAGAAAGTGCAGAGGTTTGCAACGAGACTAGTCCCGGAGCTAAGGCACATGTCCTACGAGGAAAGGTTAAGGGACATTGGAGGACAGGAGAGAGAGAGAGAGGTGAGTACATGCCACACACACACAGGGGCGCCTCTCAACCACAATTAGGGAGTACCTCCCCACACAGGCCTAGTGTCAATAATTCCCAGGACAAAAAGGGATCAGTCCCAGGGCCGGTGATTTTCTGGGATTAATGCGAGGAAGG
>WNWK01030599.1:0-23379 GCA_009830355.1 Cherax destructor
ACTCTTTTCACCTCATCAATTCTATGATTCACCTCATCCTTCATAGACCCATCTGCTGACATGTCCACCCCCAAATATCTGAATACATTCACCTCCTCCATACTCTCTCCCTCCAATCTGATATCCAATCTTTCGTCACCTAATCTTTTTGTTATCCTCATCACCTTACTCTTTCCTATATTCTCTTTCAATTTTCTTCTTTTACATACCCTACCAAATTCATCCACCAACCTCTGCATTTTCTCTTCAGAATCTCCCAAAAGCACAGTGTCATCAGCAAAAAGCAACTGTGACAACTCCCACTTTGTATTTGATTCTTTATCTTTAACCCCACACCTCTTGCCAAAACACTCGCTTTCACTTCTCTTACAATCCCATCTATAAATATATTGAACAACCACAGTGACATCACACATCCTTGTCTAAGGCCCACGTTTACTGGGAAATAGTCCTCCTCTCTCCTACACACTCTAATATGAGCCTCGCTATCCTTATAAAAACTCTTCACTGCTTTCAGTAACCTACTTCCTATTCCATACACCTGCAACATCTGCCACCCTATCATACGCCTTTTCTAAATCCATAAATGCCACAAAAACCTCTTTACCCTTATCCAAATACTGTTTACCTATATGTTTCACTGTAAACACTTGGTCTACACACCCCTACCTTTCCTAAAGCCCCTTGTTCATCTGCTATCCTGCTCTCTGTCTTTCTCCTAATTCTTTCAATAATAACTCTACCATACATGTTACCAGGTACACTCAACAGACTTCATAAAGAGAACCCTTGCTTCAGCGGGATGCCCAGCAGAGAGAGAGAGCTCCGATCACTAGTAGCAAACAATGCCAACAACCCAGCAAAACGAACCGACGGGATCACCATCTATCCTTGGAAGAATGGCAAGCTCTTAGCATGGGATTATACCTATGTGTCGACACTGGCTGACACCTACATCCATCACAGTGTCGGGCGACAGGGAGGAGCTCCTGACCACAGGGAGGAGTACAAGATCGGCAAGTACAGGGACATAAGCCAACAGTATCAATTTGTCCCAGTGGGATCAGAGACTTTGGGAGCGTGGGGAAAAAATGCAACACGTTTCCTTAAAGAACTGGGTTCCAGACTCATCGACACCACCAGGGACCCAAGGGCAGCCACGTTCATGTTCCAGCGTCTCAGCGTGGCCATCCAGAGGGGAAACACATGCTGTATACTTGGCTCGCGTCCCGCGTCGGAGGAGCGGATGAGATTCATAATCTTTGATATATTGTACAATTGTATTTATGTTCATGTTTTCTGTCAATGTATTCTGTCTATTAATAAAGCATTCATATATAATATAATATATATAGAGGAGAACCTCGAGTTTTCCCTGATGTACGTTTATCGTCTTCTCTGAGGATGAGGGTCCCCAGTAAAGTTCTATATATATATATATATATAGTGTGTGTGTGTGTGTGTGTGTGTGTGTGTGTGTGTGTGTGTGTGTGTATATGTGTGTGTGTGTGTACTCACCTCACCTAGTTGTACTCACCTAGTTGTGGTTGCAGGGGTCGATTCATAGCTCCTGGCCCCGCCTCTTCACTGGCCGCTACTGGGTCACTCTCCCTGCGCCATGAGCTTTATCATACCTCTTCTTAAAGCTATGTATGGAGCCTGCCTCCACTACATCACTTCTTAAACTATTCCACTTCCCGACCACTCTGTGACTGAAGAAATACTTCCTAACATCTCTGTGATTCATCTGAGTCTTCAACTTCCAACTGTGTCCCCTTGTTGCTGTGTCCCATCTCTGGAACATTCTGTCTCTGTCCACTTTGTCATTTCCTCTCAGTATCTTATATGTTGTTATCATGTCCTCCCTATCTCTCCTGTCCTCCAGTGTCGTCAGGTCGATTTCCCTTAACCTCTCCTCGTAGGACATACCCCTTAGATCCGGGACTAGTCTTGTTGCAAACCTTTGCACTTTCTCGAGCTTCTTCACGTGCTTGGCTAGGTGTGGGTTCCAAACTGGTGCTGCATACTCCAGTATGGGCCTAACGTACACAGTGTACAGGGTCCTGAACGATTCTTTATTAAGATGTCGGAATGCTGTTCTTAGGTTTGCTAGGCGCCCATATGCTGCAGCAGTTATTTGGTTGATGTGCGCCTCAGGAGATGTACCTGGTGTTATACTCACCCCAAGGTCTTTTTCCTTGATTGAGGTTTGCAGTCTCTGGCCCCCTAGGCTGTACTCCGTCTGCGGTCTTCTTTGCCCTTCCCCAATCTTCATGACTGCAACTTGGTGGGGTTGAACTCCAGGAGCCAATTGCTGGACCAGGCTTGCAGCCTGTCCAGATCCCTTTGTAGTTCTGCCTGGTCCTCGTCCGACTGAATTCTTCTCATCAACTTCACATCATCTGCAAACAGGGACACTTCGGAGTCTATTCCTTCCGTCATGTCGTTCACAAATACCAGAAACAGCACTGGTCCCAGGACTGACCCCTGTGGAACCCCGCTCGTCACCGGCGCCCACTCTGACACCTCACCACGTACCATGACTGGCTGCTGTCTTCCTGACAGGTATTCCCTGATCCATTGTAGTGCCTTCCCCGTTACCCCTGCCTGGTCCTCCAACTTTTGCACTAATCTTTTGTGTGGAACTGTGTCAAACGCCTTCTTACAGTCCAAGAATATGCAATCTACCCACCCCTCTCTCTCCTGTCTTATTGCTGTCACCCTGTCGTAGAACTCCAGTAGGTTTGTGACACAGGATTTCCCGTCCCTAAAACCGTGTTGGCCTCGTTGATAAGCTCATTCCTTTCTAGGTGCTCCACCACTCTTCTCCTGACTATCTTCTCTATGACCTTGCATGCTATACATGTCAGTGACACTGGTCTGTAGTTTAGGGCTACGTTCCTGTCTCCTTTTTTAAAAATTGGAACTACATTTGCTGTCTTCCATACCTCAGGTAGTTGCCCTGTTTCGATAGATGTGTTGAAGATCATTGTTAGGGGTACACATAGCTCCTCTGCTCCCTCTCTCAGGACCCATGGAGAGATGTTATCTGGCCCCATCGCCTTTGAAGTATCTAGCTCGCTTAGTAGCCTCTTCACTTCCTCCTCATTTGTGTGTATTGTGTCCAGTACCTGATGGTGTACCCTACCTCTCCTCCTTTCTGGAGGCCCTTCTATCTCCTCTGTGAACACCTCTTTGAATCTCATGTTGAGCTCCTCACACACTTCCCGGTCATTTCTTGTGACCTCCCCTCCTACCTTCCTCAGCCTGATCACCTGGTCCTTGACTGTTGTTCTCCTCCTGATGTGGCTGTACAGCAGCTTTGGGTCAGATTTGGCTTTCGCTGCTATGTCATTCTCGTACTGTCTTTGGGCCTCCCTTCTGATCTGTGCATATTCATTTCTGGCTCTACGACTGCTCTCCTTATTCTCCAGGGTTCTTTGCCTTCTGTACCTCTTCCATTCCCTTGCACACTTGGTTTTGGCTTCCCTGCACCTTTGGGTGAACCATGGGCTCATCCTGTCTTT
Organism: Cherax destructor; assembly: GCA_009830355.1. Lineage (NCBI taxonomy): Eukaryota > Metazoa > Arthropoda > Malacostraca > Decapoda > Parastacidae > Cherax > Cherax destructor. The sequence continues at coordinate 3,528 of WNWK01030599.1, forward strand.
TCGCTTCTCCTGTTACCCTTGGGTATAAACCTCTCCTCAGCTTCCTTGCAAATTGTTGTCATATATTCCATCATCTCGTCTACTGACTTCCCTGCCATCTCTCTGTCCCACTGAACTCTGTGCAGGAAGTTCCTCATGCCCACATAGTCACCTTTCTTGTAGTTTGGCTTCATTTGTGCAGCCCTTCCTGCTTCCCCCTCCACTTGTAACTCTACTATGTATTCGAAACTTAGAACCATATGATCACTGGCCCCAAGGGGGCTTTCATGTGTGATGTCCTCAATATCTGCACTACTCAGGGTGAATACTAGGTCCAGTCTCGCTGGTTCGTCATTTCCTCTCTCTCTGGTAGTGTCCCTTACGTGTTGGTACATGAGATTTTCCAGTACCACCTCCAGCATCTTAGCCCTCCACGTTTCTTGGCCCCATGTGGCTCCAAGTTCTCCCAATCAATTTCCTTATGGTTGAAGTCACCCATGATCAGTAGCTTGCCCTGCTCGCGCGAGCCCTTCTGGCCACTTCTGCCAGAGTGTCAATCATCGCTCTGTTACTCTCATCATACTCTTGCCTTGGCCTCCTGCTGTTCTGTGGTGGGTTATACATCACTGCAATTACCACCTTGGGACCTCCAGACTGTAGCATCCCTACTATGTAATCCCCAGCTTCTCCTCCATCTCCTCTCTCCATCTCGTCAAAATCCCATCGGTTTTTGATCAGCAGTGCCACTCCTCCACCCCCTCTGTTCCCTCTGTCTTTCCTCAGGATCTGGTATCCCATTGGAAAGATGGCATCTGTTATCATACCTGTGAGCTTGGTTTCTGTGAGAGCTATTATGTCCGGTGATGCCTCTTTGACTCTTTCGTGCCACTACTCCCACTTATTTGTTATTCCATCAGCATTGGTGTACCATACCTTCAGTTTCCTCTCTACTACTGTGTTTTGGGGGGTCTGTGAGGGTGGGGGACCTGGTGGTGTACTGTGGGATTCTATAGTGGAGTGTTGGGTGGGGGCTGAGATTGTTGGTTGTAGTTTGTGTTGGGATAGTGTGCTTGGTTGTTGGGTGTTTGGGATGGTTCTGTGTGTGCTTGTTCTTGTTGCTCCGCCCTGCTCTGGTTGTCCTCTACTGATTCTGTCCTTGTCCCTCCTCCTCGCTCCTTTCGCCTTTGTGTCCTCTCCCTCAGCTGCTGTCGTTCTGTTTTTGTTCTGTCCCGGTCTAGGAACACCCTCCTGTATTCTTCCGTTTCCTTCAATCGTGGTTTCTCTTGGAGGATTCTGTCTCTCTCTGTTTCTGTCCTGAGAATCAGCTTAGCGGTCTTTTCTCCCCTTCGAGTACCCCCCTATTCTCTGAAAATTTACAATCTCGGACATGTCTTCTTCACCTATTTCTTTGAGTATGCTCTCAATCTCCTTTCTTTCTGCCTGCCGTCTTTCAGTGTGTGTCCTTCCCTCACTCTCCTTCAGCCCATGAATAAACACTGCCTTTGCCCTCTCCTCCTCCCATTGCCTTTCCCTCTGCAGCTCAGGCTCCTGTTTCTCCCTTCTTTTTTCCTGTTGCTCTTGGTGGCATGATCATTCCTCTGCATTTGCCCTATTCCCCTCTCCACCTGCTCTCAGCTGCTCACCCTCTTCGCTCCTTGGCCCTGCTTGGTAGGCAGATACGGCCATAGCGTAAGTTACATTTTCCTTCCCGATGGGCCCCCTTGATGCTGTGTCTTTACTGGTCAATACCCCTGTAACCTGCTTCAGCCTGTTTACCTCATCTTCTAGGCCCCTTATCCTGGCTACTGCATCTTCAGCTTGTGCCTCCCAGTTCTTCTTCTCCTCCTCCAACCTCTTTTCCAGTTTCAGAAAGCTCTCTCTCCATCTTTGCAGAAAGCTCTCTAGTTTTCTCTCCCACTCTTGTTCCATCCTTTTGCACTGCTCTTTCATCCATTCTTCCTTACCAGAGCCGTTCTCCTCTGGACCCTGGGTCCTGCGAGTCCCTACCACCATTTTTTTTTTTTTTTTTTTTTTGGGGAGTGCAAGAGGAAGGGAGAGGTAGATACAGAGAGAGAGGGGGATTAGGGGGCTAGAGAGAGAAGGGAGACAGGTAGAGATGGGGAGAGAGAGGATTTGGGTACTAGAGGGAGAAGGGGGAGGGAATGGTGGAGAAGGAGAGATATGCAGAGGTGGGGAGAGAGAGAGAGGATTTGGGGACTAGGAGATGGGGAGGGAAGGGTAGAGAAAGTGAGATAAGAAGAGAGGAGAGATGGGGGAGGGAGATGGGGAGAGTGGGATGGGTAGAGGGAGAGAGATGGGGAGAGAGAGAGAGAGATGATTTGGGGACTAGAGGGAGAAGGGTGGAGGAGAGATATGCAGAGGTGGGGAGAGAGAGAGAGAGAGAGGATTCGGGGACCAGGAGAAGGGGGGAGGGAAGGGTAGAGAAAGAGAGATAAGAGAGGGAGAGATGGGGAGGGAGGGAGAGCTGGGGAGGGAGGGAGAGCTGGGGAGAGAGATGGATGGGGAGAGGGAGAGAGATGGGGAGACAGATGAGAGAGGGAGAGCTGGGGAGAGGGAGAGAGAGAGATGGGGAGAGATGGGGCAAGAGAGAGAGATAGGGAGAGAGAGAGAGGTGGGAAGAGAGAGATGGGGATATAGTGTGTGAGATAGTGAGTGTGTGTGAGAGGGAGAGATTGAATGTGAGAGTGTGTGAGTGTGAGAGTGGACGAGAGGGGAGAGAGTCAGGGGGCAAGGGAGTGTGTGAGGTAGAGTGAGAGGTAGAGTGAGAGTGTAGGGAAGTGGGTGGGTGGAAGAGCGGAAAGGTCTGGGAAGGGGAGAGGGGATGAGTGAGGGAGGTGATAGAGGCAGGGGAATGGTGGTAGGGGCTGTCTACCCACGTTAGTCGTTATGTATCCTTACTGTCCTTATGTACCCACGTATGTACTGCCAATGTACCCAATCCCTTGGTTTCCTTGTCACTGTCTATGTGAGCTTAAAATTACTATCAGTTGAATTATTATTGTATGTATGGATTATTATTGTATTTATGTGTGTGTGTATATGGTTTAAGAGGGAGGGAGAGAGGATGTGTCATATCAGCTTTCAGAAGGTGTGAAACCCTTGTGCTGTGTTTGTATGCCCACGCATCTATGTTTGTGTCCCAGAAAATACTCCTCACTTCTATTTACTAATACTTATATTTATATTTACTTATATTTACTAATACTAGTAAATCTAAAAGTTATGATACTCTACTCAGCTCTACAGTGCCTAAACCCGTGTGTGTGTGTGTGTGTGTATGTGTGTGTGTGTGTTTGATGTCCCTCACTAGTTTCCCACACATTCATCAATCCTATCTCCACCTTATCAATGTTGTTTTTACTCTAGTTCAGGTAATAGCTGGCAGGAGTGAGTGACCCTTAGCTACCAGTGTCAGAGACCAGTACTTCCGACACAACATGCAACCAAAACTAGGCGAGTGTACTTGCGGCTGGCAGTGGTGGTGGACAAGTTCTGCTTCTGCCTCCTTGTTGTCGTACTGCATTGACCTCTAAGACTTTCTTCGAAATCCTTCACCCATGATAAAGTATATCCATTTATACTCATACACCACACGTTCCTCAAGTATTTTCACTTTTGTAAATTACTCTTCACTTTTGGTACGTTACACTTATTTATAATGATACCCAACCTATGACGTCACCACTTCCTGGAGGAGGCCTACTGCCTGCCACCTTCCCTGGTTATATATTTTTGTTTTTGTTTTTTCTTTTCTTCGTTTTCTTGTTAACTTGGTCACTCTCGCTGTATACTACCCCACATGTTGCTTGTTAACCAACCTCTCTTAACTCTTGACCTTTTAACTTTCGTCACTCGCTTTATACTTCGTATATATATTTGTACCCGTGTGGCAACAGTGCCTGCTAGGCCTCAAACGATTTGGAACTTTCAAATTTTCTTTTGTAATTTCAGGCTTTCTCTCGCATTTTTTTTAGTTAATATCTTTGGTTATCACTTGTAGGGTTGTTCACTGACCCTGTCACTACCACTGGCTTCTCTAGCAGCTAATGTACCACCTAAAAACACTAAGATTCACGGAGCCTTGTGTCCCACTACACTCTAACGCGCCTCTCAGTGTGCAAGTGTGTGTGTGTGTGTGTGTGTGTGTGTGTGTGCGTGTGTGTGTGTGTATGTGAGCATGTGTGTATGTGTGTGTGTGTGGGCGTGTGTCAGTGTACGTGTGCGTGTGTGTGTGCGTTTGGGTTGGAGCAGGGAGACAGTGGCAAAGGGTTGTTGTTGTAGGTTTGCCGGTCTTGTCCCGGCCCAGGTCTTTTCCAACTGGTGACCGTGCTGGCAGAGGGAAAGATAGATGAGGGCAGGACAGGGGGGTGCACGGAGAGAGGGGGAGATGAAATGAGGGAGAGGCTAGGGGGTCGAGGGGGGAGAGAGAAGATGGGGGAGGATGAGAAGGAGGAAAAACAAGATGGATGGAAAATGAAGAGGAAGAGGAGAGTGTGAATACTATTATTTATGTGTTGAATAATATAATAAAAAGTATCACACTTAGATTGGAGAAATATTATTTTAAATTATATTATATACAAATTACCAATATTCTGTAAGACATTATGGACACCAAGACTCACACATTATGGGGACCAAGACTCACACATTATGGACACCAAGACTCACACATTATGAACACCAAGACTCACACATTATGGACACCAAGCCTCACACATTATGGACACCAAGACTCACACATTATGGACACCAAGACTCACACATTATGGACACCAAGACTCACACATTACGGACACCAAACTTCACACATTATGGACACCAAGCCTCACACATTTTGGACAACAAGCCTCACACATTATGGACACCAATCCTCACACATTATGGACACCAATCCTCACACATTATGGACACCAAGCCTCACACATTATGGACACCAAGCCTCACACATTATGGACACCAAGCCTCACACATTATGGACACCAAGCCTCATACATTATGGACACCAATCCTCACATTATGGCCACAAAGCCTCACACATTATGGACACAAAGCCTCATACATTATGTGCACCAAGCCTCGCACATTATGGGTACCAAGCCTCACACATTATGGACATTAAGGCTCACATATTATGGGCACCAAGACTCACACATTATGGACATCAAGCCACACACATTATGGGCACCAAGCCTCACACATTATGGACACCAAGCCTCACACATTATGGGCACTAGGACTCACACATTATGGGCACCAAGCCTCATACATTATGGACATAAAGCCTCACACATTATGGGCACCAAGACTCACATAATATAGCCACCAAGTCTGATACATTATGGGCTTCAAGCCTCACACATTATTGGCACTAATACTCACACTTTATGGGCACCAAACCTCTCACATTATGGGCACCAAGACTCACATATTATGGACACCAAGACTCACACATTATGTGTGTGTGTGTGTGTGTGCGTGCGTGTGTGTGTGTATGTGTGCAGGTGTGTATGTGAGTGTGTGCGTGTGTCAGTGTACGTGTGCATGTGTGTGTGCGTTTGGGTTGGACAAGGAAAAAGTGGCAGAGGGTTGTTGTTGTAGGTTTGCCTGTCTTGTCCCGGCCCGGGTCTTTATTATGGACACCAAGCCTCACACATTATGGACAGCAAGCCTCACACATTATGGACACCAAGCCTCACACATTATGGACACCAAGCCTCATACATTATGGACACAAAGCCTCACGCATTATGGACACCAAGCCTCACACATTATGGACACCAAGCCTCATACATTATGGGAACCAAGCCTCACACATTATGGACACCAAACCTCATACATTATGGACACTAAGCCTCACGCATTATGGACACAAAGCCTCACACATTATGGACACCAAGCCTCATACATTATGGACACAAAGCCTCACACATTATGGACACTAAGCCTCACACATTATGGACACCAAGCCTCACACATTATGGACACCAAGCCTCATACATTATGGACACCAAGCCTCATACATTATGGGAACCAAGCCTCACACATTATTGACACACAGCCTCATACATTATGGACACCAATCCTCACATTATGGCCACAAAGCCTCACACATTATGGACACCAAGCCTCACACATTATGGACAGCAAGCCTCACATATTATGGACACCAAGCCTCATACATTATGGACACAAAGCCTCACACATTATGGACACCAAGCCTCACACATTATGGACACCAAGCCTCATACATTATGGGAACCAAGCCTCACACATTATGGACACCAAGACTCATACATTATGGACACTAAGCCTCACACATTATGGACACAAAGCCTCACACATTATGGACACAAAGCCTCATACATTATGGACACAAAGCCTCACACATTATGGACACTAAGCCTCACACATTATGGACACCAAGCCTCACACATTATGGACACCAAGCCTCATACATTATGGACACCAAGCCTCATACATTATGGGAACCAAGCCTCACACATTATTGACACCAAGCCTCATACATTATGGACACCAATCCTCACATTATGGCCACAAAGCCTCACACATTATGGACACAAAGCCTCATACATTATGTGCACGAAGCCTCGCACATTATGGGTACCAAGCCTCACACATTATGGACATTAAGCCTCATACATTATGGGCACCAAGACTCACACATTATGGCCATCAAGCCGCACACATTATGGGCACCAAGCCTCACACATTATGGACACCAAGCCTCACACATTATGGGCAATAAGGCTCACATAATATGACCACAAAGACTGATACATTATGGGCTTCAAGCCTCACACATTATGGGCACCAATACTCACACTTTATGGGCACCATACTTCTCACATTATGGGCACCAAGACTTACACATTATGGGCATCAAGACTCACACATTATGGGCACCAAGACTCACACATTATGGACACCAAGACTCACACATTATGTGTGTGTGTGTGTGTGTGTGCACGTGTTACGGGTATACCCTTGACCAACATTTTATATTGTGTGTTACAGGTACATTGGAGATATTTCCGTTATTAGCTAAAACGAAAATGTCTTACTTTATACTATTATTCGATTTAGCTATGTTGTAGGTAGGATGTTACATTTTACTGTGGTGTAGTGGGAGACCACTAGTCATACTGCCGGTTACCTGTTTAGGTAGTGGCCGGTCTCCCCTGCCTCAGTCACGTGACCTACCTGACGTCGTTTTACCCAAACTTGACGTTGGGCAGTAGGTTCACACATCCACTCATGACCAGCAGTAGGTTCACACATCCACTCATGACCAGGAGTAGGTTCACACACCCTCTCCCAACAGGAAGTAGGTTCACACATTTACTCCTGACCAGGAGTATGTTCACTGACTTTCACAAGAGTAGTCATACGCTCTTTGGAGTAGGCTTGAGAAGTTATTCCACCTTTAAGAGGGTTTGTTAAGTCCTTAGTATGGGTTGAAAATTGTCTATTCATCCACGACTTACGGTGATAGCTTGTATTAGCCGAGCTTTGTTCAGTATTCTGAATTATTGTCTCAAGAAAACGTATTTGATGTTTCAATTGATATTTTATACTTCTCTGCCTTTATTGAGGCAATTGGTCTCAGTTATTGTATGGCGAAACGTTGATGTGAAATATTGTTTGTATGAAGCTCGTGTCATTTAGTATGAATATGGTACAGAGACAAGTAAAGTCATATATCGACTGTTTTCGAATAAAGTGTATCATGATGTATTACACTGCAAGAGAGATAAATTTATACCATACACTGAATAATTATATGAATTCTTTTATATTAAATTTCTCAAATTTTACTTGCTTGGGTCAATCTCCTAAAAAATTACCCTAATACTATAATGATTTTCTCTAACGATGAAACAATCAAACCTTTATTTAAATAACTTGTTACGACGGGGCAAAACAGGCTAATAAATGAGGCCCTGATCGTAACAGCACGCAAGTGTGTGTGTGTGTGTGTGTACTCACCTAATTGTGGTTGCAGGGGTCGAGACTCAGCTCCTGGCCCCGCCTCTTCGCTGTCCGATACTGGGTCTCTGCTCTCCCTGCTCCATGAGCTTTATCATTCCTCGTCTTAAAACTATGTATGGTTCCTGCCTCCACTATATCTTTCTCTAGACTATTCCACTTCCTGACTACTCTGTACTCACCTAGTTGTACTCACCTAGTTGAGGTTGCAGGGTTCGAGTCATAGCTCCTTGCCCCACCTCTTCAATGACCGCCTCTGGGTCACTCTCCCTGCGCCATGAACTTTATCATACCTCTACTTAAAGCTATGTATGGAGCCTGCCTCCACTACGTCACTTCCTAAACTATTCCACTTCCCGACCACTCTGTGACTGAAGAAATACTTCCTAACATCTCTGTGATTCATCTGAGTCTTCAACTTCCAACTGTGTCCCCTTGTTGCTGTGTCCCATCTCTGGAACTTTCTGTCACTGTCCACTTTGTCAATTGCTCTCAGTATCTTATATGTTGTTATCATGTCCCCCCTGTGTGTGTGTGTGTGTGTGTGTGTGTGCGTGTGTGTGTGTATGTGTACTCACCTAATTGTACTCACCTAATTGTGGTTGCAGGGGTCGAGACTCAGCTCCTGGCCCCGCCTCTTCGCTGTCTGCTACTGGGTCTCTCCTCTTTAAGGGGGGCTCCTTGACGTGGTAAAGAGGCTATCGGTCTGAGGAATTGGACCTTTTGGTCTTCTTCCTCAGACCGAACCTAATTACCCCCCAATCCCCCCTCCCTTTTCCCATCTCCCCATCCTCCCTTTTCCCTTTCCTCCTCCTCCTCCTCATCCCTCCCTTATTTCCTTCCCAGTTTTACCCTGGGAGCTTCTCTCCTCAGGCATTCTAGTTCCTAGGTAGGGGAAAGGGTATCGTAGTCCATCCCATTCTGTTGAGGTCCTTGGCGGTGGTGTAGTTTGCCGTGGAATCTGGATCGCCTGGGGATGTCCCGATCCCTCTCCGGTCACCCGGGGGGTGGCTTTGGGTATCTTTCGGGCGACGGGTGTATCTCTGGAGGCCACCTTTCGGATTCCGGGGGTGGTGGCCGAAGGCGGTATGCTTTGTGGCGGATATCCGGCCGCTCTCTCTTTTGTCCGCCGAGATGGCTCGGTGGATGTGAGGTTGCTATCCCGGATTGCTGGTTTACTGGCGTGAAGGGTAGGGTATGGCACGGGTTCCATGCAGCATCTGCACTACTTGCGGTGTTGAGGTCCTCTTGGGCACGGAGGGGATTTGCGCTCCTTTCATTCCTCCTAGGACCTATTCCTCCACGTTCCCCTTTTTTATTCTTTTTTTTATTTTTATTTTCTTTTCTTCTTTCTTTTTTTTTCTTAAAAATAAAAAGAAAGAAGTAACCTAACCATGGCTGACCCAATCCATGAACCCACTACCCCCGGGCCCCTTCCTGATACCGCACCCAGTACTGACCCTGCCTCGTTAACGGATGACTCTTTGGACACCTCTCATGCCCCTGTACCTCTTGCTGGTGCTGGTTCGTCACCTGCTTCAGGTACCAGGGTCCCGACTGGCCCTTTCGATACGTCTGACCTTCGCTCTTCTCTGACCTTGATTCCGGCTTCTCCTCGACGGTGCGGCAATTTTCGAATCGCTCGCCCGTCTCCCATCGGACCACCCCGGTCCCACACAAAACGACCAAGACCCACATGACGATTCGACACTCCCTTCTCGTTCATCGCAGAAACGACCAGCTCGTCACTCACTCCCCTTAAACTCTCTGTTTCAAACTACTCAATGGACAAAGTTTTTTACTCTTCGTCCAACTTCTCCTAATACCTATCTTTCAGACCATAGTATTGGTAAGGCTCTACTACGCCATGTTGGTCAAAACATCTCATTTCATGCTCTCAAGAGCGGCACTCGCATCATCACGGTCCAGAATGCTGGCCAAGCTCGTGATCTTTCTCTTCTTACGACCATTGACAATACACCTGTTACTATTGACAAGCACCATTCCCTCAATTCTTGTTGTGGTTCTGTCATTTTGCCCCACACCATTGTCCAACGGAATTTCCAGACATGTGGTGATGACATTTTCGAGCAGCTTGAGCTCCAAGAACTCCCTATCCTTAAAGTTGACACTTTTGTCCTCCCAGCCAATAAGCGAAGACGTTATCCTTGCAATATAGCTCGTTTAACGTTTGACTGCCGAGAACTGCCACCTTCGGTCTACATTGCAGGTCAACGTTTACAAGTTCGAAAGGTGACCCCTACACCGCAGCAGTGTAGAAACTGCTGGCGTTTTGGTCATCCAGCAAAATATTGCAGGTCCATGGCCGAATGCCCAGTCTGTGGTGCTGACGACCATGCCAGTTCTTCTTGTACTCTACCTCCCTCTTGCCTTAACTGTCATGAGGCACATCCTTCATATTCTCGCCGTTGTCAGGTTTACCTGAATGAGCGGGAAATCCGTTGTCTCAAAGAGGCGGAAGGCTTCTCCTATGCTATGGCTGTCTCTCATCTTCGCCTTCAAGGAAACTTCCCGTATTTCTTATTCTCGCATTGCTAAACGTCGCCCCGCTTCTGGGGTCCCAACTTCCACGGCTTCCTCTGTGGTTGCCTCATCCGCAATCACCCCTGTCTCGAATCCTTTTGATATTCTTGGCTCCGAGGTCCCTACCTCGGCTTCCCATACTGTCCACACTCCTTCCTCTACTCACTCGCACAATCCTGAGTCTACACGTCCTCGTTCTTCACCTAAACCTCAGCGCCCCCCTCCTTCTCATAAGCCCGGCAAAAAATCCCTACTGCCAGGTCCTTCGCCTCTGACTAGTTCTATAACGTGTGTGGAGGTTCATCCTCCTCCTCATACACTACCTTCATCCCCTGTCCCCTCCCAAGCCCCTTCGACAGTTTCCTCTTCTATCTCCTCACCCTCTACTTTAGTGCAGTCTATAGACTCCCCGATCGTTGCTCACTCTTCTTCCATTTCTAATGTAGTCCCACATTCTGCATCTTTGACTTCCGAAACACTGGAAGCTATTGCAGAATATATTACAGAGACTGGACAGATGATGGACACTACTCCACCTGAGGTTCCTCATCTCTCTTCTTCGTCTCAACCCCCTTCCTTCACAACGTCCTCCTCCTTCTCTGATTACAGGTCTTCCGCTGCCTCCACACGTGGACTTTTCTAACCCTAGTCCATAGATTCCTCTCACTTCCACTTATATCTTTCTCTCCATAAATCATGGCTTATTTACAGTGGAATATCCGAGGCCTCAGGGGTAACCGGGGTGAGCTTCAGGTGTTGCTCTCTCAGTTTTCCCCTGTTGGGGTCTGTTTGCAAGAACCCAAATTACAATCCACTGTTATCAGGCCCTTTTCAGGCTATGATTTGTTATATTCATCGGATCCTTTTTCCGATGGAACCTTTAACGAAAGTGCTCTTCTTATACGCACTGGTGTTCCATACCGTCAGCTCTATGTTCCTTCTTCCTTACATTACACCGCAGCCCGTATCCACTTGAATAAGTGGTATACACTCTGTTCTTTATATCTCTCCCTTCGCGGGCAATGTCTATCCCAGATGTTGATTTTCTGGTTTCTTCCTTACCGCCACCCCTTCTATTACTCGGCGATTTTAACGCACACCATTTTCTCTGGGGAGGATCGCACTGTGACTCCCGTGGCATTCAGTTGGAGGCATTTCTTGCTTCTCTTCCCTCCATGTTTTAAATACGGGTACTCCTACCCATTTTGATCCCCGAACTCATTCTTTCTCCTGCATCGATCTTTCCATCTGCTCTTCATCTACTGTCCTTGACTTCACCTGGTCTGTCCTCCCGGACTTACATGACAGCGATCATTTCCCAATCATCCTTAAGTCCCTCTGTTTTCTCCACCTCCTCATTGCCCACGCTGGCAATTTGACCGGGCGAAATGGGACCTTTACGCACATCTTACTGCCTTTCATGAGGTTCCTATCTCGTCCTCCATTGATGAGGTTTTACATCTCTTTTCGTCCTCCATCTTCACAGCGGCTTCACATTCTATTCCCCAAACCTCGGGCAAGCATCCTCAGAAGTGCGTGCCTTGGTGGTCTCCTGCTTGTGCTCGGGCAGTGCGTTTGAAACGTGCTGCATGGGGCAGGTATCGATATAACAGAACCACAGAGAGACTCCTTGATTTCAAGCAGAAGAGAGCTATTGCTCGTCGTGTCATACGTGATGCTAAACGCACTTGCTGGCGAGATTACGTTTCTACTGTCACTTCGGCTTCCTCGATGAGTGCAGTCTGGAAGAAAGTGCGGAAATTAAGTGGTAAATTCTCCCCGACCCGGCTCCTGTTCTTCAGGTTGCTGGTGTCGATATAGCACACCCTCTTGCCGTTGCCACTGAAATTGGTAACCATCTCGTCCGCATTTCTCAGGGGCTCCATCTATGCCCCTCGTTCCTTTCTTCTAAGTCTGCCAGCGAGTTAAAGCCCTTAGATTTTTCTTCTCTTAGAGAAGAATCCTATAATGTGCCTTTTACCCTTCAAGAACTGGAGGCAACACTCTCTGCTTGCCGATCATCGGCAGCTGGGCCAGACGGCATACATATTCGTATGCTACAGCATTTACATCAGTCTGCTCTTACTGTCCTCTTACGACTCTTTAATCTTATATGGTCGCAAGGAGTTATTCCCCAGCTGTGGAAGTCTGCTATTGTTCTCCTTTTCGAAAACCAGGTGCTACGGGACGTGATCCTCTCACTACCGTCCCATCGCTCTTACCAGTGCAGTTTGAAGGTAATGGAACGTCTAGTTAATAGACGTTTGATGTGGTATTTAGAGACTCACAATAGTCTCTCCCTAGTCAGTATGGTTTCCGTAAGGGCCGTTCTGCCATTGACCCCTTGCTGCGCTTGGATACGTATATTCGTAATGCCTTTGCGAATAACCATTCGGTTATCGCTATCTTTTTCGACCTTGAGAAGGCTTATGATACAACTTGGAGATATAATATCTTGGCCCAGGCCCACTCCTTAGGCCTCCGAGGCAACTTACCATTCTTTCTTAAAGCTTTCTTAACTGACAGACATTTCCGGGTCCGGGTTCGTAATGAACTCTCCCGGAATTTGTCCAAGCTGAAGGTGTCCCCAGGGATGTGTTCTGAGCACAACACTTTTTCTGCTTGCTATAAATAATCTGGCATCTGTTCTCCCATCCAATATTTGGTCATCGCTCTATGTGGATGACTTTGCTATAGCTTGTGCAGGTGCTGACTGTCACCTCATTGCAGTTTCCTCCAGCATGCCATCAACCGGGTTTCTGATTGGGCCACCACTCACGGGTTTAAGTTTTCTAGTGGCAAAACTCATCAAATTACGTTCACTAGACGTTCAGTGGTCTCTGATCATCCATTGTACCTATACGGCTCACGTATCCCAGAACGTGATACAGTCAGGTTTCTCGGCCTCCTGTTTGACCGCAGATTGTCCTGGAAACCTCACATTACCTCTCTGAAGGCGACTTGCCATAGCCGGCTGAACCTCCTTAAAACCCTCGCACATCTTTCATGGGGGGCTGATCGTAGAACTCTCCTTCGCCTACATTCAGCCCTAATTCTATCGAAACTCGATTATGGTGACCAGATATATTCGGCAGCCTCTCCTGCCACTCTTTCCAGCCTTAATCCCATCCATCACCAGGGATTACGCTTATGCCTTGGTGCTTTTCGTTCTTCCCCGGTTGAGAGCCTCTATGTAGAAGCGAACATTCCATCCTTGTCCGATCGTCGTGATGCACATTGCATTCGCTATTATGTTCGCTCTCATGACCTCCGCAATCCTTCCATGTATAGGATTGTCACAGATGTTAGTAGACGCTCGTTATTTGTTCGTCGCCCCTGTTTACTTCGTCCCTTTTCTCTTCGTCTGCATTCACTCTTGTCTTCCCTTCAGCTTCCGCCTTTATATGTTCATGTGGCTTCACCCTTTCCTCTACCCCCTTGGGAAGTTCCTGCTGTCCGTGTCTGTTCTATTCCTCTACCTTGCGCGAAAGCCCAACTGCCTACGGCGGCTTCTCGCTCTTTCTTTCTAGACCATTTCCGTTCTCATTCCCATGCCATCGCAGTATACACCGATGGTTCAAAGTCATCTGACGGCGTCGGATTCGCAGCAGTGTTTCCGGACAGCGTCGTACGAGGGCATCTGTTACCCTCGGCTAGCATATTTACGGCTGAATTGTATGCCATTCTTGTGGCACTTATCCGTATTGCATCTATGCCTGTATCACCATTTGTGGTCGTTTCAGACTCCTTAGTGCTTTACAGGCTATCCGTAAAATTGATACACCTCACCCCCTAGTTCTTCGTATCCACCTTTGGTTACGCCGTATCTTTAGCAAGCATAAAGATATTGTCTTTTGTTGGGTCCCTGGTCATGTTGACGTACAGGGCAATGAACAGGCAGACACTGCTGCGCGGTCAGCAGTACATGACCTTCCAGTTTCATATAGAGGTGTTCCTTTCACGGACTATTTTGCGGTCATTGCTACCCACCTTCGCACCCGTTGGCAACAACGCTGGTCTGACCTGCTGAATAACAAACTTCATTCTATTAAACCGGTTATAGGTTTCTGGCCTTCTTCTTGTCACCAATGTCGAGGTTGGGAGACTACACTCTCCCGTCTTCGCATCGGCCACACTCGTCTTACTCACGGGTATCTCATGGAGAGGCTCCTGCCCCTCTCTGTGAGCATTGTCAGGTTCCAGTGTCTGTTCGACATATCCTGTTGGACTGCCCACTCTATCAACGAGCACGCAGAATTTACCTCCAACGACGTCTTCGCTCTGCGGCCCTTTCTTTACCTTCCCTTCTTGCAGATGGCCCCTCCTTTAATCCTGACTCTCTCATTGACTTTTTGACAGAAACTGACTTACTACACAAACTCTGAAGATTATACCTCTAGCACCTCCCTCAGTCCCTTCTACCTCGATCTCTTGCTACCCTCCTCCCTGCACAATCCACCGTCATCTTGCACTCCATACCCTACTAATCGTCCATCTCCCTCTTACAACCCACTCTCCCTGCATCCTACAATAACCTGCAGCGCTGTATAACCCCTGTGGTTTAGCGCTTCTATTTGATTATATATATATATATATATATATTATATAATATAATTAGCATAATAGATTCTGGCTGAACTGTTGCAGAGATGAAAATTTTGTTGATCTGGCAAATTCTCATTATCTATCGGCTATAAATTTCTCTCTCTCTTTTCTTCTCTCTCTCTCTCTCTCTCTCTCTCTCTCTCTCTCTCTCTCTCTCTCTCCTCTCTCTCTCTCTCCTTTACCTCGTTAAAATTTGGGGAACAAAAAGAGTTTTCAGTAAAATTAAATTTTTTAAGACAAAAAATCAAGAATAAACGGGGAAAAAGTAAATTTTAAGGTGCATTACAAACACCCCGAATGCATAAATCAGCAAGGATCTAGTGTAAAGTTTAATTTTTTCCAAATATGGTCGCTTGTGTAAAAAAAATAAACTACTGCATCAAAATGCACTGACGATCTAATTATTAAATATACAATGGAGTAAAACGTTGTTTTTCTTCCTTAACTTTATTTTAAAAGAATTATTTGTGCAAGAATTCAAATATACTATTCAAGTTCATCTACAGTATAAAATTTTTTTTTCTACAAGTGGGGGTGTTATACAGGCTTACCCTGACATAAGTGACACTATGTAGAAAGCTCGTTATACCGGGGGGGGTTTCGGGGTCCAGGGGCCCCTCTGTGACCAGGCTTCATGGGGGCCCCCTCCTGATCAACCACGCTGTTACTTTGGGGCCCCGCAACCCGACTTGGCAACCATACCCCCCGGTGGTCAATACGATTTTAAAGGCCGTCCAGCGCCTTCTTGAAGACAGCCGGGGGGGCTATTGGAACCCCCTTTGTATGCTGGGAGGCAGCTAACAGTTTTGGGGCCCCCCAAAACTTACTGTGTTGTCTCTTATTTTTAAAAGGCACCCCTACTTTTCTTTGGGGGGGGTGTTGCATTGTCTGCTGAGTTTTTTTCTTTCATAGGGGGTGATTTTGGTGTGCAATTTTGGGTTTAAAACCTCTAGGATTTTCCAAATGTATATAATCTTTTATCTCTCCCCCCTGCATTTAGGAGTACATTTTTAGGAACCTTAAAAGTGTTCCCAGTAAATGAGGTTTTTTTTTCCCCTTGTTGTGTGGGGAAGGTTTCTGTACATTTTCTAGGTCAGAAATTTTCCCCCCTGCCTTAAAAAGGGCTGTTAGTGTGAATATTCCAGCCTAGAAAAACACGGGCCGGGGAAAGTGAATCATGGGCTTGGATTCAAATTTTTTAAGGTTCTCATTATTCATCCTGTCTTTTTTTTGGGGGAGATGCGATTGATCAATGTTGTCTTTAAAAGGGAGATACTTACATTATCACTCCCCCGTTTTTTTCATTATTTTTTCCCCCTATTGTGTAGTCGGAATTTGTTTTATCTACGATACATTTTTTTTTTTTCCCCGCGTTTTCCATATCGGAGTAAATGAAATTTATCATTTTTTAACTTCAATTGCTTTCGGGGGCCATTTAAAGATTTGGTTGATCCCCATTTGGAGTCTTCCAGTTTCCCCAGTGGACGACACTGTCATAAAACCTTTCCCCCTGTCTATTCAGATATGAGGATGAGGAACAGGGGGGGAGCGAGTACTTTCCCCCTGTGGAAGAACACCGAGCCGCCACAATCTATTTACCAACCTTTTATTCCTTTATCACGCATTTTGCCCACTTTTTACATAAAGGGGGCAATTTTTCAAAGGTTTTTTCGAAGTCTGTGTATTTTTCATCTGCGTTTTGTTTGTTTTCCCCAGAGCACCCCGGACCTTGTCATAGGGGTTTTAGTAGGGGGGGCAAGTAGGAGCGACCTGCATTTTGGGGGGTTGGGGCAATTTTGTCCCCAGGATGCGACTAATACCCGGGGGCCCCTTTTACTGCTAGGTGAACATGGACCCCAAAGGGGCTTAACGAACCACGTTCCAATGTTTTCATACGTACCGGGGGCCCCTCCACTGACCTCCCGGGGGTTTGCAATCGAGTTTTTGGAAAAGGGGCCCGAGCCACATTTTGTCTTGACTTTTTTTTGGGGTTTTCCCCTTTAATTTTTTACATATGTTACGATGTATGATAATTGTTCTTATTTTTTTGTACCTAAATAAACACCTAAAAATTTTTTATGTTTTACTGTAGGGGTTTAAGGGGAAAATTGCTTTTTTTCCTTTTTTTTTTTGACCTTAATGCAAATTGGTTTAGAAAAAAGGGAATTTAGAGCGGCTTAAATATTACCGTACATTATAGTTTTGAGATAATATCTTTATTTTTTACAAATTTTATATACAAGGTATACAGGCCTAGCTGAAAAAATGACACTAATATATATATATATATATATATATATATATATATATATATATATATATATATAATATATATAATATATATAATATATGGTTAAAAAAAAATAATTTGTTGGTTTTTTGATAATTCTGGTAGAAAAACTGGGATGAGGGCAACTCAATTTTAAAATTTTCTCAAGCGGCTAGTTGGCTGGGTTTTAATTTTTAAGTGACTGTGTATAATAATATTTTTTCATGTAATTACAACAAAAAAGGGAGTCACACAGCCCTCACACTTGACATTTTTAGTAGTGTGCAGCAAAGCCCCCTTCCCCAAATGTGGGCCAAAAAAATAAACAGACTAGTTTTGACGGGAAATTTTCCGTAAGTTTAGGGGATTTTTGTTACCTAATAATTTCTTTAAATGAATTTAGCTAGATGAATGCCAGTCATCTACTGATGTTTTTTAAAATAAACACGTACAAAAAACAGGCGGGGAAGGGGCCTAAACGACCCCCCCATCCACAATTGGTGAGTACACTGGCAGAATGGAAACCTTTTTAAGGGGGGGTTTTCCTTGGAACCCTTTTTTAAGTGTATTTTGTATGTCGGGGGTTCCTGATGCTGTTTTGGGCTTTTGATCCAAGATATTGGGGCCCGATCTTTTTTCCTTCCTTGGCCAAACCCCTTGCTTCCCCTTTTTCCCCGGGAGGCCTTTATGACTTGGGGGTATAACCCCTGTGGTTTTGGGGGTTCTATTTGATTATAATAATAATGTTTTAACCCCCCCTAGGTTAAGTAAGTAAGTTTATTCCCGGGGTACACAAATAATTTACATACATTATCATAATAGCAGCATATGTTAGGGGAACCCCGGGAAAAACCCAAAAAAAGGGTTTTTTGGCTAAAATGCCAATTTTAATTAATTTTTCAGAGTGAATTTGTCCCATCCCAATACAGTTCCTTATATTTTTTGGGGAAACTGTCTGATATGTAAAGCTGGTCTAGGGAAAATGATTAAAATTTTTTTTTAAACACCCCGGGGGTTTAACTTGATTGTTAAAAATAAGTTTCCAAGATGGTTGAGTTTATAATGATAATAATAAATATATTTATTTACAAGTATTTTTACAAGGTATACAGACCATAGGGGGCATCAATGACATACTTTTTACTAAGCCGCTTGTTATGGGGGAGCATATTGGGCAAATTAGGTCAGTTTTATCCCAGGATGCGACCCCCCCCCAGTCCACTAACACCCAGGCCCCTATTTTACTGATGGGTGAACCTAGAAACCCGGGGAAGAAACCCCCCCATTGTTTCCCCCTCGCTGGGAATCGAACAAAATTTCGGGGTGAAAAGCGAGAGCTTTAGCCACCACTTCTATTACTACTACTACATTTTTATTTTTTTAAATAAAAAAAAGCGCTAAACCGACAAGGGTCATCCCCGCGCTGCTGCTACTACATAATTTTAAAATAATAATATAATAATAATAAAATTTTAATAATAGTGATGTATTTCCATTGGTCCCTTTGTTTTTTTTTTTTTCTAGGCTTCTCTTCCTTAAATCTATTTTTCTCCCATTCCCCATTTCTTAGGGGGGGGAATTAAATTTTTGGAAGGGGAAAAAAGTTAGTTACCATTTTTTTCCAGGCACATGTCGATTTGACACTAGGCCTGTTGTATGTTAGTTACCATTTTGTCCTAGGCACTTTTTGATTTGACACTAGGCCTGTTTATGTATTTTGTGTGTGTGTGTGTGTAAGGAAACACCCCTTAAATGTTTCCCCCCGTCGGAATAGAACCCGGGGGCCCCCGTGCGTGAAGCGAGGCTTTACTCTGGGGCCCCGGGTGTGTGTGTGTGTGTGGGAAACACTTAAAAATTTGCCCCCCCAGGAATTGAACCCGGGGGGCCCCTTATGGGGAGGGAGCTTTACCCCAGGCCACCCCGGGGTAAAGTGATGGAGTGAGTGATGGGGGAAATGTTTCTACTGTTATGGGGGAAACCTTACCGTGGGGGAACCCCCCCCCTGTGTTAAAAATATATATATATATATTTTATTTAAGTATTCCCCAACTTTTTAAAAAAAATGTGTGCTGCTTTCAGGGGGTTTTTTTTAAAGCAGAGAGAAGCCTTTGCTGTGATGCTTTAAAACTGTTAGGGGTTTTTTCCATTCTCAACACTTCTTTTTTCATCAGAAGTAAAAAAATTATATAAGGTAAGCTTTTGATTTTAGTGTGTTTTTTGGGGGTAATTTACCCCAAAAGAATACTTTTAAAAACGGGGTATACTAGTTTTTTACAAACATTTTTTTTAAACGTTGCCCCTCCGAGGGGAGGGTGACCCAAAAAAAAAAAAAAAATTTCATCATCATTCAACACTTTCACCATCACCCACATAATCACTGTTTTTAGAGGTGCCGAACAAGCTTCCCCAAAATTCGAATATCCC
>WNWK01030600.1:0-23377 GCA_009830355.1 Cherax destructor
ATTTGTTGAAAGAAAGAAAGATTAAAGATATTCAGTAGCACCCTCCACTCAAAAATATCTTTGAAAAAAAGTATTCCATTACACATTTTTTTTTTTTTTAACAAGTCGGCCATCTCCCACCGAGGCAGGGTGACCTCAAAAGAAAGAAAATCCCCAAAAAGAAAATACTTTCATCATCATTCAACATTTTCACCACACTCATACATAATCACTGTCTTTGCAGAGGCGCTCAGATACGACAGCTAAGAATAGTCCCTCCCAGCTGTCACTATCCCAGACCCCTCCTTTAAAGTGCAGGCATTGTAGTTCCCATTTCCAGGACTCAAGTCCAACTAAATCAATTAACTGGTTTCTCTGAATCCCTTCACAAAATGTTACCCTGCTCACACTCCAACAGATCGTCATGTCCCAAAAACCATTCGTCTCCATTCACTCCTATCTAACACGCTCACACATGCTTGCTGGAAGTCCAAGCCCCTCGCCCACTAAACCTCCTTTACCCCCTCCTTCCAACCTTTTCTAGGATGACCCCTACCCCGCCTTCCTTCCCCTACAGATTTATATGCTCTCCAAGTCATTCTACTCTGATCCATTCTCTCTAAATGACCAAACCACCTCAACAACCCCTCTTCAGCCCTCTTACAAATACTTTTAGTAACTCCACACCTTCTCCTAATTTCTACATTCCGAATTTTCTGCATAATATTTACACCACACATTGCCCTTAGACAGGACATCTCCACTGCCTCCAGCCTCCTCCTCGCTGCAGCATTTGCAACCCATGCTTCACACCCATATAAGAGTGTTGGTACCATTATACTTTCGTACATTCCCTTCTTTGCCTCCATGGATAACATTTTTTGTCTCCACAGATATCTCAGCGCACCACTCACCTTTTTTCCTTCATCAATTCTTTGGTTAACCTCATCCTTCATAAACCCATCCGCTGACACGTCAACTCCCAAATATCTGAAAACATTTACTTCTTCCATAATCCCTCTCTACAATGTGATACGTATCCAATTTTTCTTTATTTAAATCATTTGATACCCTCATCACCTTACTCTTATCTATGTTCACTTTCAACTTTCTACCTTTACACACACTCCCAAACTCGTCCACTAACCTTTGCAACTTTTCTTTAGAATCTCCCATAAGCACAGTATCATCAGCAAAAAGTAACTGTGTCAACTCCCATTTGCATTTAATTTTCCATAATTTAATCCCACCCTCTCCCAACACCCTAGCATTTACTTCTTTACAACCCCATCTATAAATATATTAAACAACCATGGTGACATTACACATCCCTGTCTAAGACCTACTTTTACCGGAAGTAATCTCCTCTCCTGCACACCCTAACCTGAGCCTCACTATCCTCATAAAAACTCTTTACAGCCTTCAGTAACTTACTACCTATTCCATACACTTGCAACATTTGCCACATTGCTCCCCTATCCACTCTATCATATGCCTTTTCTAAATCCATAAATGCAATGAAAACTTCTGAACCTTTATATAAATACTGTTCACATATATGCTTCACTGTAAACACTTGATCTACACATCCCCTACCCACTCTAAAGCCGCCTTGCTCATCTGCAATCCTACTCTCTGTCTTACCTCTAATTCTTTCAATAATAACTCTGCCATACACTTTACCTGGTATACTCAGTAAACTCATTCCCCTTTAATTTTTACTCTCTCTTTTATCCCCCTTCCCTTTATATAAAGGAACTATACATGCTCTCTGCCAATCCCTAGGTACCTTCCCCTCTTTCATACATTTATTAAACAAAAATACCAACCACTCCAGCACTATATCCCCCCCTGCTTTTAACATTTCTGTCATGATCCCGTCAGTTCCAGCTGCTTTACCCCCTTTCATTCTACGTAATGCCTCACGCACCTCCCCCACACTCACATCCTGCTCTTCTTCACTCCTAAATGATGTTGTACCTCCCTGGCCAGTACATGAAATTACCGCCTCCCTTTTTTCATCGACATTTAAAAGTTCCTCAAAATATTCCCGCCATCTACCCAATACCTCCAGCTCCCCATCTACTAACTCCCCTACTCTGTTTTTAACTGACAAATCCATTCGTTCCCTAGGCTTTCTTACCTTGTTTATCTCACTCCAGAATTTTTTCTTGTTTTCAGCAAAATGTCTTGACAGAGCCTCTCCCATTCTTTCATCCGCTCTTCTTTTGCACTCTCTCACCACTCACTTCACCTATCTTTTTCTCTCCATATACAGTGGACCCCCGAGTTTCGTAAACCCCGGAAATCGTACATTTATGTAAGTATAATATTGTAAGTGCTTGTGGAAAAGTATTTTTGGGGGTCTGAAATAGACTAACCTACGTGACATTTTTCTTAAGGGGTAAATTCGTTCGGTAATGGCACTTGAGCAGACTTCAGGAGTGAAGTTTTTACGAACTCGGGGTCCACTGTACAGTGGAACCCGTTAACGAACACCTCGGAAATCGTGCAATTATGTAAGTATAATATTGTAAGTGCTTGTGGAAGTGTATTTTTGGGGGTCTGAAATAGACTAACCTAAATGACATTTTTTCTTAAGGAAGTAAATTCGTTCGGTAATGGCACTTGAGCAGGCTTCTGCAATGAATTTTTTTCGTTAACCGGGGTTCCACTGTACTCTGCTCTTCTATTAACACTTCTGTTTTGTAAAAACCTCTCATAAGCTGCCTTTTTCTCTTTTATCACACCCTTTACTTCTTCATTCCACCACTCACTCCTCTTTCCTCCTGCACCCACCCTCCTATAGCCACAAACTTCTGCCCCACTTTCTAATACTGCATTTTTAAAACTATCCCAACTCTCTTCAACCCCCCCACTGCTCATACTTGCACTAGCCCACCTTTCTGCCAATAGTTGCTTATATCTCACCCTAACTTCCTCCTCCCTTAGTTTATACACTTTTACCTCTCTCTTACTTGCTGTTGCCATTTTCTTTTTGTCCCATCTACCTTTTACTCTAACTGTAGCTACAAGTAAATAATGGTCCGATATATCCGTTGCCCTTCTTTAAACATGTACATCCTAAAGCCTACACATCAACCTTTTATCCACCAATACATAATCTAACAAACTACTTTCATTACGTGCTATATCATACCTTGTATACTTATTTATCCTCTTTTTCATAAAATATGTATTACTTATTACCAAACCTCTTTCTACACATAGTTCAATTAACGGTTCCCCATTTACATTTACCCCTGGCACCCCAAATTTACCTACTACTCCCTCCACAACATTTTTACCCACTTTAGCATTAAGATCCCCAATCACAAGTACGTACTTTCTCACTTGGTTCAAAACTCCCTACGCACTCACTCAACATTTCCCAAAATCTCTCTCTCTCCTCTACACTTCTCTCTTCTCTACACTTTACACTTTAATTTATAAATAAGAAATATTTACACTGTAATTTATAAATAAGAAATATTTACACTTACCTTGGAGGAGATGGTGGCAGAGGGCGGCGTTGGTCTCAGTGTCCCTATATACCTCAAAAAACAATGGAGGAGTTAAGTTTTGTGTCATCATTTTTCTATCGCTTAATCACTTAACTTATTGCTACACTGTTAATGCTACACTTTATCGCTGGTTGGCTCTATAGCCTTTGGTACTTTGTTATGATTTCTTTCTTTAATTCTATGGTGTTCCTCACTTTCTTTACCAAAGGGCTGGCACTAGGAGCATTCTTTGGGCCCATGGTGGCATATTTAGCAGTCACACACAATAAACAAGTGCCAAAAACAATGGATTATTACGAAATGTTTCATATGACCAGGCAGCTTTGTGTGTGCACTGGGCACTGGACAGGTTCTGTACCATCGATGAAAACGGAGGAAATCGACGAAAACGGAGCCAATATTTTGACGAAAAAGCTCGGCTAAAACCAAAATCGGCGATAACGGAAATCGACGAAAAAGAGTACAGTGGACCCTTAAGTTTCATGATTAATCCGTTCCAGAGAGTCCGCTGAAAGGCGAAATTCATGAATGGCGAAACCATTTTCCCCATAAGAAATAATGGAAATCCAATTAATCCGTTTCAGACACCCAAAAGTACAGTGGAAACCCGCCTAACGAGCAAAATTCATTCCAGAAGCCTGCTCAGGTGTCATTACCGAATGAATTTACTTCCTTAAGAAATAATGTCACGTAGGTTAGTCTATTTCAGACCCCCAAAAATACACTTCCACAAGCACTTACAATATTATACTTACATAATTGTATGATTTCCGGGGTGCTCGTTAGGCGGGGGTCCACTGTATTAACAAAAAATAATTTTTTTAGAGATTAAATATAGATTTACTTTCAATTTTCTTCTTTTACACACCCTACCAAATTCATCAACCAACCTCTGCAACTCCTCTTATAGGAAAATAACATTGAGCATTTTTAAAAGTAATTTACAGTGAGTATTTAGTTTAGGGTGAGTAGGTGGTTTTTGAGAAGAGTCTTAAAATGATTTTCAGACAAGGTTATTTTAGTATTTACTGGTAATGAATTCCAGATTCTGGGGCCTTTTATGTGCATAGAATTTTTACATAGGTTGATATGGACAAGGGGTATATCAAAAAGTGATCTGTGTCTTGTGTTGTGGTCGTGGGTCCTATTAAAGTTGGTGAGGAGAATTTTGAGCGGAGTGTTTATATTAGAGTGTAGAGTTCTATGTATGTAGTAGGCACAAGAATAAGTGTGAATGTTCTTTATGGTGAGTAGTTTTAGGCTTTTGAATATTGGCGGAATATGCTGTCTAGAGTGGGAATTTATTATTATTCTGACTGCAGCCTTTTGCTGGGTTATGAGTGGTCTAAGGTGATTTAATGTTGTTGATCCCCATGCACAGATTCCATAGGTGAGATAAGGGTAGATGAGTGAGTGATATAGTGCGAGGAGAGCTGATTGAGGCACATAGTAGCGTATCTTTGATAATATGCCTACTGTCTTTGAAATTTTCTTGGAAATTTGTTGTATGTGTGTTTGGAATTTAAGGCTACTGTCAGTGTGGATTCCTAGGAATTTTCCCTCTGTGAGTCTTGTGATGGGTGAACCATTGAGCGTTATGTTAAGTGGAACATTTGTGGCTCTGTTTCCAAACTGTATGAAGTAGGTCTTGTCAGTATTGAGAGTAAGCTTATTAGTCGTCATCGATGTTGATATTTTCTGTAATTCGGCATTAACAGAGAAGATGGAGCAAAATAGAATGACTTAGAGGGTGTATAATTCTGTAGTGGAGGGGAGGAGGGATAGGGGTCATCCTAGGAAAGGATGGAGGGAGGGGGTAAAACAGGTTTTGTGTGCAAGGGGCTTGGACATGAAGCAGGCATGTGTGAGCGTGTTAGATAGGAGTGAATGGAGACGAATGGTTTTTGGGACCTGATGAGCTGTTGGAGTGTGAGCAGGGTAATATTTTGAAGGGATTCAGGGAAACCAGTTAGCCATGCTTGAGTCCTGGAGGTGGGAAGTACAATGCCTGCACTTTAAAGGAGGGGTTTGGGATATTGGCAGTTTGGAGTGACATCTAAACTGTCAAATCTGGGCACCTCTGCAAAGACAGTGATTATGTGTGAATGATGGTGAAAGTGTTGAATGATTGTGAAAGTGTTTCTTTTTTGGGTCACCCTGTTTTGGTGAAAGACGGCCGGCGTGTTGAAAGAAAAAAATGTATTTCTAAGACTACAATATTCTTTATGATCTACTTTAAGGTTGTAAAATATTTTGTTTTAGTGTAATATGAAAAAATAAATTTGTAAATAAAAATTGTAAGTGAAGAAAGTATTTTTGTGCTAGAAAATTAAACCAAATACAATTTCATATTTGTTCTACAGAGTGCTATATTAGTTCATCACTGTGGTTAAAATATGTTTTATCTTGCAGCACTTCACCAAGCTGCAAAAGAAACTATTGCTCTTGCTGAAGAAAGATTTGTCAATTGTCGTCATGAGCAATGGCAGTTTGACTCAGCCTGGCAGGAGATGCTAAACCATGCCACAATTAAGGTAACCATCTGCCTATATTATTCTTTCATTTACTCTGTCTTATTAATTCATTATTTTTCAGGGGAGGAGGGTTAGGGGTCGCCCTAGGAAAGGATGGAGGGAGGGGGTAAAAGATGTTTTGTTCATGAGGGATTTGGACTAACAACAAGTGTGTGTGAACATGTTAGATAGGAGTGAATGGAGGCGAATGGTTTTTGGGATCTGATGAACTGTTGGAGTGTGAGCAGGATAATATTTTGTGAAGGGATTCAGGGAAACCAGTTAGCTGGACTTGAGTCCTGCAGGTGGGAAGTACAATGCCTGCACCTTAAAGGAGGGGTTTGGGATATCGGCTGTTTGTAATGACATCTAAACTGTCGTATCTGAGCGCCTCTGCGAAAACAGTGATTATGTATGAGTGATGGTGAAAGTGTTGAATGATGATGAAAGGTTTTTTTTCTTTTTGGGTTTTTCTTTCTTTTTGGGTCACCCTGCCTCGGTGGGAAATGGTCGACGTGTTAAAAAATATATTTCTTTCAACAAACCGGCCATATCCCACTGAAGCAGGGTGGCCCAACAAGAAAAACAAAAGTTTCTCTTTTTAACTTTAGTAATGTATACAGGAGAAGGGGTTACTAACCCTTTGCTTCTGGCATGTTATTCGCCTCTTATGACATGCATGGTTTATGAAGGAAGAATTCTGTTTCACTTCCTCATGGAGATAAGAGGAAATAAACAAGAACAAGAACTAGTAAGAAAATAGAAGAAAGCCCAGAGGGGTGTGTATATATATATGCTTGTACATGCATGTGTAGTGTGACCTAAGTGTAAGTAGAAGTAGGAAAACGTACCTGAAATCTTGCATGTTTATGAGACAGAAAAAAGACACCAACAATCCTACCATCATGTAAAACAATTACAGTGTTCCGTTTTACACTCACTTGGCAAGACGGTAATACCTCCCTGGGCGGTTGCTGTCTACCAACCTACTACCTACCAAGGGAGTGTAAAAGGGAAGACTGTATTTTTACATGATGGTAGGATTGCTGGTGGTTTTTTTTTCTGTCTCATAAACATGCGAGATTTCAGGTACGTCTTGCTACTTCTACTTACACTTAGGTCACGCTACACATGCATGTACACATTTATATACACACACTCATCTGAGTTTTCTTTGATTTGATCTTAATAGTTCTTGTTCTTATTACTTTTCCTTTCATATCCATGGGGAAGTCGAATAAGAAACTTTCCTCCATAAGCCATGCATGTTGTAAAAGTCCACTAAAATGCTGGGAGCAATGGGCTAGTAACCCCTTTTCCAGTATAGCCTACTAAAGAGAAAAAGAAGAAAACCATCTAAGTGGGATGTTTGAATGTGAGTGGTTGTAGTATGAATGATAAGATAGAGATGATTGTGGATATTAAGAATGAAAAGAAACTGGATGTCCTGACTCTAAGTGAAACAAAGTTGAAGGGGGTAGGAGATTTTCAGTGGGGAGATATAAACGGGATTAGGTCAGGGATTTCTAATAGAGTTAGAGCTAAGGAAGGAGTAGCAATAATGTTGACGGATAAGTTATGGCAGGTGTGGAGAAAATTCTCCAAGAGAGGGGGGGGTTATCAGCCCTTTCTGCCCTTAGGGGCCCGGCCCTTAGAAAAGGGCCAGACGGCGTGTCTGGCTTCTTGGTCAACAGTTTAATTAATAACAGATGAACGGACCTAAGAAGCCAGGAAGTCACGTAGTCACTGACCAGTGTTGCAAGGAGTGTATATGATTGATAGACATTTGAGATAAAATGACTTTGCCATAGCAGGAAAGTTAAAGAAAACTGCTGTATCAATTTCTGCATTTGACATTACAATTATGTGCTCTAGTGATCTAAATATTTGAAGAACACAAGCATTTGAATTGCAACTTGTTGCAGCATTTAGCAAGTGGGAAATTGAGCTTAGGTCAGCGAAACCGGGCAAACCAGCAGGGGCGGAGAAACGGGCATCAGATTGAACTAACCACGACCAGGGAACAGGGCTTACGGCGCGGTGATTTGACCGGACAAAGGGACATTCGTCGTACGTCTTCGATCTCCCATTCAATCTCCACTAATGTCGGGAAATCAGATAAGAACTCTGTTCCAGTGCATTTAGTAATAATTACTCATAAAAATAGCGGTACATTAAAGAGAAGTGTGTGTAGCTTCTTAATACTGCTAAAAGACAAATGTAGATAGACAATTGCGAGTGTATCACCACAAGGCAGTGACTCATCAGTGACGTTCTACAAATCAAGACAGCGTTTTCCGGGTGTAAATTAAGGGTCCGATACAAATACCCAGGTAAGTCTGCTCAGACATGTATATGTTCATAAGGCTGCGCAGTTGGAAACATGTTCATAATCTAGGCAGATTTATCATTCTCCCATGAGATGCGGGCGATCTGCCCAAACCCCGTGAGTAAACCGCCGTTCAGTTCATTCAATGACTGACGATATAGGCATACGCTCCTTTGGGGCAATAATATATAACTCACACATATTTACTCTCCTAACAGCTCAAGGGGATGAGACCGTATGCATCAGCTATAACGACATCGGGGAAGGCTGCGAGTTGTGGATGCATCAATAAGCTAAGTAGCTTAATTACAGTCCATATCTTAGGATGTCCATTTCCCTAACAAGTTGGTCGTATTCGAACCAGATAAAGTGGCCACATGGTGGTCCAAAGACTCATACTACAGTGTATAAGTGTCTACGATCCAAGGTCCTTCGAAAAAAGCTGTAAAACTAGTGTTTTTACAAAAGAAACCAGAATATATGAGTCGCTCCTCTTATTCAAAGAGCATGGATAGCTCTCACTGGCATAGAAAACGTGAGCCGGGTAACCCTCACCCAGCTCACCCTCATACAGCTCACCCGTCACCCAGAAAGAAAACGGGAGTCGGGTCATACCGTGGTACCAGGGGACGGGGTAACGACTCACCCCACTCACCCGCACGGGAGCAACACTTCAATTTTGCTTAACTCAGCGAAGCTCAGACTGGCACAGCTGGTCTCTGAATGTCTATATACACATAGTGTATATATACACACAAGTGTTTATAATGTTTATAGACACAAATTAAGAGAAGAAACTGTGTATTATGTTTGTCTCTTATATATTATGTGCCTGACAACTTAAATTTCATCAGAATGAAGTTCTTGCCTCCTAACACCACTCCTCTCATCCAGCCCATGGACCATCAGGTCATTGCAAACTTCAAGAAACTGTACACCAAAACAGTGTTTGAGAAGTGCTTTAATGTGACCAATGACTCTGAATTGACCCTAAGAGAGTTCTGGAAAGATCACTTCAATATCGCATTGCATCCCTTATAGGTAAGGCTTGGGAGGAAGTGACTTCCAGGACTTTGAACTCTGCTTGGAGACCACTGGGAGTTGTAGTAGGTATGACTCAGCAGGGCATCAACGTGCGGCAAGAGCTTTCTGTACAAGGGGGGGGGCTCAGACGCTCGTAACTGACGCCAGGACTGAATAATGTCAGCTGTCAACGGTCACAACGGGTGACAAGTAACACGAGGTGCTACCAGTGGTCTGGACTCAGAACATACTGTGGTCCACACACAGCTGTGCTCAGACCGCACATCGGGACACACGGAAAACTGCACACACCTACCGCACATGCGGTTACAACATGGCTTGCACTAGCAAATGACGCTTTTCTGTGCAAAAATTGACACAAAGCCATTCATGAACATGTGAGAACACTGACTGAGAGGAATTAATTAACACATGACATATACAGTGGTACCCCGTTTCGATGGTCTCAAACTCGCCCTTTATGTAAGTTTATTTTGAATGCTTTTGTAAGTGTATTTTTGGGGGTCTAAAGGACTAGTCTATTTTACATTATTCCTTATGGGGATAAATTCGTTGGTAATGGCACTTGAACAGCATTCTGAACGAAAAATATAAACCGAGTCCCACTGTATCTCTCAATCTTCTCAACAACAAAACAAATTGCTCACTGTGAAACTAACACTGCTGATGTGACATCATGTGGTGATGTCAGGCGTGACGTTGTGAGGTGATGTCATGGGGTGACATCTCAAGGTGACGTCAGGGCAACACGGTGAGGCCATGGAGTAACGTCGCGTGATGACATTGGACAGCGTCCTGGAGTTATGTCAGACAGACATCCAGGGTGACATCAGGCAGACGTCGTGTGTGACGTCCTGTAATGACATTGGGTGATGTTAGGCAATGTCCTGGAGTGACGTCGGGTAGACGCCCAGGGTGATGTCGCAAGGTGACATCAGACAGACGTCGCAAGGTGATGTCGGGCAGACGTCGCGAGGTGACATTGGGCAGCATCGTGACGTCAGGGGTACTGCCAGGCAGCAGACATCTGGTTTGTTAACCCACGTGGCTCGCTCCACATGGCTTTGTCCACACGTGGCTTTGTGATCCACGTGGCTTCGAGTGACCTCGGGCACTCGGATACACAGCTCTGGCAAAGAATTCACACTGAATTCATAGAGAAACAACAGTGAGGGAGTGAGTAGCTTGAGTGGTGTATGGTGGGGGCGTGATGAGCATGGGTGAGGTGCGTGTGGTGGTAGCAGCATGAGGTGGCATACAGTGAGGCGAGGGTCAGGACCGCCTCGCATACCCTCCTCACCCATACACACTTGGAAGATAGTGCAGATTCTACCACATTGGGCGATCACAAACTCATCTCTGACTTGCTGAAATAGCTGTGCTGGGCTGAAAACAAAAGCAGAACCATACAGGTGATGCTGAGCATGTGACTGAGAACAGCGTGGGGCACTGTGAAGACTCGAAGAAATTTGTCAAATTTTGGCCTAGATCCTGCTTGTACCTGTGTCTGGATGCTGAAACTTGCAGACACGACTTCAGGACAAAGTGTAGAGATGGATGCT
Source organism: Cherax destructor (assembly GCA_009830355.1). Lineage (NCBI taxonomy): Eukaryota > Metazoa > Arthropoda > Malacostraca > Decapoda > Parastacidae > Cherax > Cherax destructor. The sequence continues at coordinate 10,952 of WNWK01030600.1, forward strand.
TCTTGTGTAGGGTGATTAAGTGAAAACAACATCTTCGTCTTCCTCTCTCCTGGCAAACAACTGCTGGTCCCACCGCTATCACCGTTTATAATCAAATGATTATACCAGTTGAGTTCATATTAATAATAATAATAATAATAATAATAATAATATTTTTATTTGGACATGATACAAAGAATTACATTTGGTTATTGAGATTACATGAGGTGTACATGCCAAAAGCCCCTAGTATGCAGGGCATTTTGGGCAGACTTAAAATTAACTTAAAACTAAATTGTAAGAATTTTTGTAGATAGTATACAATGAGTAAAGGTGAGTATTTAAGCTATGAAATTTGAACATAGTTTAGACATGACATTTTTTAAACATAGTTTTGTACTTTTGTCTTCATTATAAAATTAATTAAATCATATTAAACAAATTAAAGCAATAATAATAATAAAATAATAAAAAGTTATGGTTGATAATTTATAAAATAAGTAAAGTTGCATATCTAAGTTATAAAGTTTGAATATAAGTTGAACATATCAATTAATTGTAGCAATTTATTGTAGCAATGCAACTAATTGAGTGAGATAACAATTTAAAACAATCAATACTCGTGCTGCCACCTATAGGCCCACCCAGTTCAGATGCACCACGCTTACCTCGCCCTCACTCGGTGCCAATTCAACCTAGAGTCAACACTTGCCACTCCTCCCTCGCAGCATGGCCCTCCTGGGCCAGGGCAACTTAAACACATTGCCTGTGTACCCATGATCTCAAAAATATAGTAAGAAGCCTCCGAAGCCATATCATTCATTCCTGCTAGCAAGTACACACGTAATTATTACATTACAAATGGTGGCAGCGGTGGGATCAGCAGTTGTTTGCTCAGAGAGAGGAAGGAAGATGAAGATGTTGTTTTCACTTCATCACCCCACACAAGAAGCATTCGTACTGTCTACACGAGGAGGCGGCTGGAGGCAGTGGAGATGTCGTGTCTAAGGGCAATGTGTGGTGTAAATATTATGCAGAGAATTCGTAGTGTGGAAATTAGGAGGAGTTGTGGAGTTACTAAAAGTATTAGTCAGAGGGCTGAAGAGGGGCTGTTGAGGTGGTTGGTCATTTAGAGAGAATGGAACAAAGAATGACTTGGAGAGCGTATAAATCTGTTGGGGAATAAGGTGGGGTAGGGGTCATCCCTGAAAAGGTTGGAGGAAGGGGGTAAAGGAGGTTTTCTGGGTGAGGTGCTTGGACTTCCAGCAAGCTACGTGAGCATGTTAGATAGGAGTAAATGGAGACGAATGGTATTTGGGACCTAATGAGCTGTTGGAGTGTGAGCAGGGTAATATTTTGTGAAGGGATTCAGGGAAACTGGTTAGCTGGACGTGAGTCCTGGAAATGGGAAGTACAACGCCTGCACTTTAACCCTTTGGGGGTCCAAGGACCCTCTCTGAAACTCGTTCTCAGGATCCAAGAATTTAAAAAAAAAAAAAAAAAAATTCTTATGAAATGATAGTTTTTTTTTTCTAAATCTAATAGGCTAAAAAATACATTTTTGCGATCAATACTTACCGAGATATAGAGGATTGAAGTTGATCAAAATTGAACCGCTTATGGCAACATCGCTGACTTCCGGTTGGCCGGTAATCATTTTTTTTATTTCTTGAAGTTGTTTTCTTATCAATTTTAATTTTTTTTTTCAAATGACTTTTATGGCCTGTGAGACCAATATAAGTGCTGTTTTTCAAATATTCATTCACTAATTATTACACAATAATGACATAAAGTTTATCACTATTTTGTTTACACAACGTATTTACAAATATTTACAATAGCAAATATTGTTTATTTCATATGTTCAATCATATATATACATATATAGAGTCACTGGACATGTCTCTAGAAGTACTGCAGCCTGTGTAAGTCTCTGAAACATTGTTCCATGCACAGTGGTGTTTTACATTCCACACACATAAAACGAGTGTCTCTGCATTGTTGTGGGCATTTTTTTTGTATGTGCACAGACAAAACACCTCTTCTGAGCCTTTTTCTTGCAAGCAGTAGCAGGCAGTTTTGTTAGGAAGTGTTCACCAGGCCTAAGACGAGAGGGTAGGTGTTGATAACTTGGTGGGCGGTTTTCTATTGCAGGTGTTGTTCCTTGGTACTTTAATATTATTTGTCTTATGACAGACAAACAAAATTCGTCATATGGTGGTTTGTTTGTGGTCTTCAACTTATAAATATTACAAGCATTGAGCATGGTAATGTCCAGAATGTGAAAAGAGTTTTATGTACCACTTGTAACTCTTGCGAACACAATCAGCAAACCCAATCTGCATGTCACATTTGTCCGCTAACCGCATATTGAGGGTGTAGTCAATCACAGCTGCAGGTTTTAGAATGGGTTCATTGGTCTCTCTATTCAGCCTGCCAGTGTCTGTCATTTCGTTAGGGTGAATTGATGACAACAGTGTGACATCTTGTTTGTCATGCCACCGAAATGCCATAATGTCATTGGCAGCAAACGCCTGCACCTCACCTCTACGAGGCATATGTTTACGATTTGCACGCACTGTACCGCACACATCTGTCAAGTTCACTCGCAAAAAATCACTGAGGGAGGGGCTTGTGTACAAGTTATCAGTATATAATATATGCCCCTTACCAAGATATGGTTCCATCATTGTTCTAACCACATCACCAGAGATACCCAATAACCTCCTGGTATCTTGCAATGTATAACTTCCAGTGTACACAATAATATCCAATACAAGACCACTGTAGCAATCACAAAGCACAAACAACTTTATATCAAAGCGTTTCCTCTTTCTTAGTATATACTGCTTGAACGACAGTCTACCTTTGAACAGAATCAGTGACTCGTCAATAACAAGCTTCCTGAATGGATAAAAATGCATATTGAATTTCTCTTTCAGATACAGAAACACATTCCTAATCTTATATAACCTGTCGTTTCTGTCAGGCCTGGTTTTGTCTGAGAAGTGTAGCATACGTAACAGTAGCACAAATCGATTCACTGATATTATGTATATCACTGAAACCTGGTGTTGCAATCAGGTGGTCTGTCGACCAGTATGATTTGACACGGTGCTTATACACATGTGGCATAAGCATTATTGTGGCAAAGAAAAGATACATCTCAGCCACAGTTGTCTCTTTCCACCTGTTGAGGCGTGATGTTGGTGAAAGTATTGTGTTTGCCATGGTGTACTCGTAGTATCTGTTGCTTTCCCTAACAATAATTTCCATCAGGGGATCGTCAAAAAATAACTCGAAACATTCCAGTTCAGTAGCATTGTTTCCAAGTGTACATGATGGGCGTATTCCACAATGACTTTCATCAAACTGATGGGGATTGGGAATAAAATTGTCAGCTTCCTGCCAATCCCAGGTGCAGTCTGCTGGTGGGTACTGGATATTTACAGGTGGTTGTGGGGGTTGTGGAAGTGGAGGTTGTGGTTGTGGGGGTTGGTGGGTGGGTGAGGGTGGCCTTTGTTGTAGGTCTGGTGAGTCAGCGGCGCGGGTGGCAGCAGCATGGCTCACTGCCTCCTGCCTGGCACCACCACTACCACCATCACCACCAGATGTATGCACATTTCTCATCCCAATTGCAACACTATCATAATTTTCACTATCTGTTCCTGTTGTACGCCCATGGGATGTACTCCGAGATGTACTCCTTCCCCTTGGAACAGCATATGGCACGCTACCAGAGCGCATATACCGTCATATATACTGACGCTTCACTGGAGAATATTCCGCTCCACTCTCGCTACTGGAACTGTTTTGAAGAGCTTGGAGTTCATATTCACTATCACTATCATCACCATTGCTCACATCAGAGTCCGGGATATGAGTAAATAACAGTTTCCTCTTTCGTTCTGGTACAATTGAATGTGAACAAGATGCCAGAGCACCGGAGGTGGAAGGCTGAGGGTCGTCTGGGTTTTCCTCAATATTACCGGTATTATGGTCATTAGTTTCGGTCACAACCTCCTCAAAACCTTGAAACTCATCATCACTGACACTCCCATCGGTGTTAGAACTGTCACTGGGGAACAAAAGTGTTCCAATTTGCCGAGGAGTGAGGTGTTTCTTACTGCGAGGCATGGTGAACAAGGTGTACTAACATGGCGTCCCCACAATGCACCACTGGGTCCCCGATTTTTTTTCTACTGCGCACATTGACCACGCAGACCCATTCTCTCACCACTAGGCCTACCAGCCATTTCGTGCTTAATTTGAAGGCGTTAGAATTTATGCGTACTAGTACGAGGAAAACCCCAGCGCGTAAGCCATACTAGTACGACCGAAACCCCGAAAGGGTTAAAGGAGGGGTTTAGGATATTGGCAGTTTGGAGGGATGTCTAAACTGTTGTATCTGAGCGCCTCTGCAAAGACAGTGATTACGTATGAGTGATGGTGAAAGTGTTGAATGATGATGAAATTTTTTCGTTCTTTTGGGGTTTTCTTTCTGTTTGGGTTACCCTGCCTCGGTGGGAGACGGCCGACGTGTTAAAAAATATATATTATCTATCTATCTATCTTCTTTCAACAAACTGGCTGTATTCCACCAAGGGAGGGTGACCCAAAGAAGAAGAAACACTTCCATCATCATTCACCTTCAGAATGCAGACACTGTACTCCCCACCTCCAGGACTCAAGTCCAGCTATCCAGTTTCTCTGAATCCCTTCATAAATGTTACTTTGCTCACACTCCAATAGCACATCAAGTCATGAAAACCATTTGCCTCCATTTGCTCCTAGCTAAAATGCTCATGCATGCCCGCTGGAAGTCTAAGCCCCTTCCACACAAAACCTCCTTTACCTTTTCCCTCCAACCTTTCCTAGGACAACCCCTTCCATGTCTTCCACTACATATTTATATGCCCCCCAAGTCATTCTATCTCGTTCCATCTTTTCTTAATGTCGGAACCACCTCAACAACCCCTCTTTAGCCCTCTGGATAATTTTTAGAAACCCTGCACTTCCTTCTAATCTCAAAGCTACGGATTCTCTGCATAATATTCACACATGACATCTCCACTGCCTCCAGTCTTCACCACCCATGCTTCACACCCATTTAAGTGTGTTGTTATTACTATACGTACTCTCATACATTCCCCTCTGTTTCCATGGATAATGTTTGTCTTCAGACTTCTCAGTGCACCACTTGGCTTTTTTTCCTCATCAGTTCTATGGTTCACCTCATATATTGGGTTATCTTAATGTTTTATATTAGGTTCAAGGGAATATCATGGGCTATAGAGACATAATGCAGTTTGTGTGTGTGTCCATAACACCAGTGTGCCTTCAAGACCACTGGAAAATGTGTATTTACAAGGAAATGTGATTTTTACAGTTGTTGGCTATACAGTGGAACCTTGACTTACGAGTTTAATCCGTTCTGTGACCTAGCTCATAACTCAATTTGCTCGTATATCAAATCAATTTTCCTCATTTAAATTAATTGAAATGTCATTAATCTGTTCCAGAGGCAGGACAAAATACTTAAATATGACACTAATATCAACTCTACGGCTTATTTATCTATCACAATTCATTTAATGTGACATAATAAACAATATAAATAACATAGAAACATGATATATACTCTAGAATGAATAAAATAGTATGTCATTACAGTGGACCCTCCATTTTCGTCTTTAATCCGTACCAGAAAGACCGGCGAAAACTGAAGCCATTTTCCATATAAGAAATAATGTAAATCCAATTAATCCATTTCAGACACCCAAGACTATTAACAAAAAATAATTTTTTTTAGAGATTAAATATAGATTTACATACAGAAAAGAATGACAAATACAGTGGACCCCCGAGTTTCGTAAAAACTTCACTCCTGAAGTCTGCTCAAGTGCCATTACCGAACAATTTACTCCCTTAAGGAAAAATTTCCGTAGGTTAGTCTATTTCAGACCCCAAAAATACACTTCCACAAGAACTTACAAAATTATACTTACATAATTGCACGATTTCCGGGGTATTCGTTAACCGAGGGTCCACTGTAAATATAAAGCACTAATAACATGTATAAATGAACATTTAACATCACACTTACCTTTATGGCGACTCTTGTTGGTGTATGGAAGACAGAGAGGAGGAGAGAGGGAGGCGAGTTTATTGTTTGGAGGCAGGACATAATGCTTCAATAGGACACTAATATCAGCTCTACGGCTTATTTATCTATCAGAATTCATCTAATATGACATAATAAACAATATTAATAACAGAAACATGGTATATACTCTAGAATGAATAAAATATGTCATTATGAATGTGAGGACTGGTGGTAGTGTGTTATTGTTGTTGGGTTTATAAGGGCCACTGACCATAAGTTGTACATACAGTGGACCCCCGAGTATCGTAATTAATCCGTTCCAGGAGCTAGTACTTAACACGAAGTTTTCGAAATTCGAACCATTATTTCCCATAAGAAATAATGTAAATACAATTAATCCGTTCCACAAAAAAATATTCACATATAAAATAATTAAAAACAATATACAGTGGTACCTCGACTTACGATATTTTTTCATTCCAGAATTCTGTTCAAGTGCCATTACCAAACGAATTTATCCCCATAAGGAATAATGTAAAATAGACTAGTCCTTTTACACCCCCAAAATTACACTTACAAAAGCATTTAAAAAAATAAACTTACATAAAAGGGTGTGTTTGGGGACCATCGTAAGTCGGGGTACCACTGTATATATATACATTTACTTACCTTTATTGAAGAGTTGCAGGCATCTGGAAGATAGAGTAATGAGTAATGAAGGTCCTCTTGTGCATTTTCTTCCAAAACAGGCCTGTTTCATCACAATTAAACACTTGTTGGGGGAGGAATTCTTCAGCCTCTACGAAGGGAAATCCCCACTCCCTGCATGCCTGCTACACTTCCTGCATGCCTGCTACACTCCCTGCATGCCTGCTACACTCCCTGCATGCCTGCTACACTCCCTGCATGCCTGCTACACTCCCTGCATGAATGCTACACTCCCTGCATGAATGCTACACTCCCTGCATGAATGCTACACTCCCTGCATGCCTGCTACACTCCCTGCATGCCTGCTACACTCCCTGCATGCCTGCTACACTCCCTGCATGAATGCTACACTCCCTGCATGAATGCTACACTCCCTGCTTGAATGCTACACTCCTGCATGAATGCTACACTCCCTGCATGCCTGCTACACTCCCTGCATGCCTGCTACACTCCCTGCATGCCTGCTACACTCCCTGCATGCCTGCTACACTCCCTGCATGCCTGCTACACTCCCTGCATGCCTGCTACACTCCCTGCATGCCTGCTACACTCCCTGCATGAATGCCACACTCCCTGCATGAATGCTACACTCCCTGCATGAATGCTACACTCCCTGCATGAATGCTACACTCCCTGCATGCCTGCTATACTCCCTGCATGGCTGCTACAGTCCCTGCATGAATGCTACACTCCCTGCATACCTGCTAAACTCCCTGCATGGCTGCTACACTCCCTGCATGAATGCTAACCTCCCTGCATGAATGCTACACTCCCTGCATACCTGTTAAACTCCCTGCATGGCTGCTACACTCTCTGCATGAATGCTAAACTCCTGCATGAATGCTAAACTCCCTGCATGCCTGCTACACACTCTGCATGAATGCTGCACTCCCTCCATGAATGCTACCACAGGGGTGCCACTAGGAAGCTTCTTTGGACCCATGGTGACTTATTTCACAGTGACAATCACTAAAGCACCAAAAAAAAACCCACCAAATGTAGTGTGAATGTTTGAAAGAGCGCGCTAGGTAATGTTCTCTCAATGGTAAACAACGCTTCACTGGCGGCGTCCTGCGTCCCGCGCAGGCGCGGAGCAGGCGGACAGGTCTAATACGTTACGAAACACGAGCGGTTTTACGATTCTCGAAGTCGTAAAAAGCTTACAAAACACGATGTTTACGAAGTAAGAACCTTTCGAAACTCGGGGGTCCACTGTATAGTGGTGGTGGTTGGCGGCAGCAGAAGCCACCACCACTATTCACACTGAAAATGTACATAATTTATAAATAAGAAATATTTACACTTTAATTTATAAATAAGAAGTATTCACACTTTATAAATAAGAAATAAGAGGGCGGCGTTGGTCTCAGTGTCCCTATATACCTCAAACAACAATGGAGGAGTTAAGTTTCATGTCTTCATTTTTCTATCGCTTAATCGCTTAACTTACTTGCTACACTGTTAATGCTACATTTTATCACTGGCTGGCGCTATAGCCTTTATCGACTCCACTTTGGTACTTTGCTACGATTTCTTTCTTTAATTCTTTGGTGTTCCTCACTTTCTTTACCAAAGGATTGCCACTAGGAGCTTTCTTTGGGCCCATGGTGGCTTATTTAGCAGTCACACACAATAAACAAGTGCCAAAAACAATGGATTATTATGAAATATTTCGTATGACCTCACAGGATACGTTCACTCGCCAAGAAACAACACGACACTGCCTGAGTGTGTGTGTGGGAGGTGGCTTTGTGTGTGCGCTGGGCACTGGACAGGTTCCATACCATTGATGAAAACGGAGGAAATTGACGAAAATGGAGCCAATATTTTGACGAAAAAACTTGGCTAAAACTGAAATCGGCGATAATGGAGATCGATGAAAAGGGAGGGTCCACTGTATGTGACTAGTGATGGCCATTCCTGTTCCCGCTCTGACCATTCTTCCCATCCTCTTATTATAAGAGAAAGTGGAGTGTTGTGAGGCTAACCGCACTGGATCACTAGTTTCATAAGGGAAACACTGAAACGATGTACAGTGGAACTCCGGATTTCGTACACACCGAATATCGTACGTTTTGGATTTAGACCACTTTTTGGGTGAAATTTTGGTCCGGATTTCGTACCTCCACCCAGAAATCGTACGTATCAGACGCGTCCTCAACAAGGATTTTGAAAGGTTTGAGGCAGACCCTGACGACCCTATGCCTGTTGTGGAATCTATTGTGTCTTTGGGGATGTCCATGGGGTTGGAGGTGAGTGGCCAGGATGTAGAAGAGTTGGTGGAGGACCACAGGGAAGAGCTAACCACTGAAGAGCTGCAAGACCTTCATCTGGAACAGCAACAGACCACAGCTGAGGAAATTGCTTCAGAGGAGGAGGAAGAGAGAGGGGAGAAGGTGCCTTCTTCAGTGATTAACCCTTTCAGGGTTGAGAGGCCCTCTCCCAAACTCGTTCTAAGGGTTGAAAATTTTTCGGAATTTTTTTTTTCCTCTTATGTTGTTGTTGTAGGTTTGCCGGTACCACCAGCCCGGGTCTTCTCCAAATGGTGACCCGGCATTGGCCCCCTGGGTAGAGGGTGTCGGTCATCTTCTTTCTTCTGTCTTCTTTCTTGGGGCCCCCCAGGTGGGGGGTGACTTCTTCTCTCTTGCTGTGGCTCCCCACGGTGGGGAGTGTCTTCTGGCGTCGCATCTTCATCAGCAGGCGTCCCAGCAGGCGTGTCTTGACAAGGATTGAAGCTAGGCATCAGGCGGAGGGGAAGAAGGGTGGGGGGGATAATAAAGAAGGAAGTGAGAGAAAGTATAGCTGTAGTGAGCAATCTTGGTCATCGTCAGGGTACTCCTGGCATCGTCATCGAGGGGGTCTCCGTCATCATCATCATCGAGGGGGCGGGTGGGCGGCTAGGACGGGGAGCAAAGTCTCCAAGTCGCGGGTGGCTAGGTAAACCAGCTGGGTTGCCTTGTCCTCGCGGGTCAGATCCCCCGGTGCCATCGGGAAGTGCCTGCGGCGGATGGATGTCGTCGCTGGACAGTCAAGCATGTAGTGAACTAGAGGCTTTGGGACCATCCGGTCGCAGTGGCGGCAAAGCTCCTCCCTCTCGCGTTGGATGAGGCGCTTTGCAGTAGGGTAGCCGAGGTGCAGGCGGTGTACACTTACTTGCAGCTCCCTGTTCAGTTTCCTCATGTTTGGTGGGGGCTCCCTACGTGTCGCTCTGTCATACCACTGAGACGCTCCCGGTGCCGGTAGCAGGCACCTGGCTGCCGAGGCTGCCCCCAGGTGCACTTGCCTGCGGCTAATGGCAAGTGTAGTTGCAGGTTGCGCCGCAAGTGTAGCAGACTTAGCCACCCCATCTGACGCATCATTCCCAGCAAGGTCGATGTGGCTAGGTATCCAGTTGATTGTTGCTTGCCGGCCCTGCTTGTCAAGTGAGTGTAGGTCTCTCCTGATGGCGGTGAGGAGCCGGATGTTATCCCTGGGCTCCCTATGCATGATGGCCTGTATCGCCGCCCTGGAGTCGACGTGGATGACTGGAGGTTGGTGGTGTTCCAGGAGCGCATGTTGTAGGGCCCTCTGGATGGCGTGGAGTTCTGCCTGGAGGATGCTGCAGTGGTCTGGGAGGCGCCAGCCGGCCGTTAGGGAGGAGTGATGTATCCGGAACCCGTATGGCCGGCCTCGGGGTCTCTTGATCCATCAGTGTAGTACACTGCACACCCGGGATGCTCCGCTGCAGCGATACTTGCAGCTGCCCACCGCTGCAGCATGCGCTGTGGACAGAGACGCTTGCTGGCTGGAAGGTTTGCAAGGTGGATTATGACAGGTTCCGGTGCCCAGGGCGGTGGCACGGTGTACCCATCGACTGGCCGGTCGCACCCCTTGTCCTCGAGGAGCGGCATGGGCAGGAGCTCCTTTGTCATCCTCTTATGAAATGATAGATAATCTTTTTTCCGATCATAATGACACCAAAAGTATAATATTTGATGGAAAACTAACGGAATTATGTTCTCGCAAAGTTAGCGGTATCAACAATATTTACGCATCGGCGATTTCGCCAACTTTGAGCCCTATTTCTGGCAAATTCCAATGTTTCAGTCTACAAAAATTTTAGCTATTTTGCTAGAATTCAGTTTGTTCTATCAATTGAGTACAAGAAACTGCCAATTTACCGATTTGAACTGCCCAATAAAGTGGTCAGAAATTGGCAATTTATTCAATTTCACACACATTTCAAAAGATGCCAATTTCAAAATAGGGTCCAGAATAAACGAGACAGACATTCCTGGCACTAAAATAACATTTTATCTGTTCATTACTCACGTCTCCAGGCCTCTCTTACATTACTTTTGCTTTCTATTTTGAATTTTTATTCTCACAAAAAATAGAAGATTTTCTGTTATGTATACTACTGCATCATTGTAAAAATGGTATAAATAATATGAGCACACTTGTGCAAGAATATTAGACTCGCCAGTTGATGTGTATTGGACGCATGGCATGATTTGTTTATTCTTGAACATCGGCAAAAATCGAACATTTTCGCTACTTGCGCTCAGTTTCAACGTACTTGCCATCGTGAAACCAATCAAAATTATCTCTATTTCTGTAATGTATCTTCCATTCTATCAAATGAGACTAAGAAAATGAGAATACAACCATAAATACCATATGAAAATAGACTGCATATTCGCTGTTTTAAACCAAAAACACGGTCAGAGTTTTTTTTCCTCATTATGCACTGTGTGGTGCAGGACTTTTTTTATACTGCGCACACTGACCACACAGACCCATTCTCTCACATCTAGGCCTACCAGCCTGTTTCCGCTTGATTTGAGGGCGTTAGAATTTAGGCGTACTAGTACGTCAATAACCCTGGTGCATAAGCCGTACTAGTACGGCGAAAACCCTGAAAGGGTTAAGGACATTTGTGCAAAGTGGAATGAGGTGCAAACTTTTGTGGAAAAATATCACCCTGACCAAGCTGATACAAGCCGTATCTGCAACATGTTCAGTGACAATATACCTTGTCCCATTTTAGGTAAATCTTAAAGAGATGCCAGAAACAGAGCTCTCTGGACAGATTTTTAGTGCGACAGGGGTCCAGTGCCAGTAAAAGTCAAAGAAGGGAAGTAACCCCGGATAGGGCTTTAATACAACAAGCTCTCCTCTTTCTCCCCTCCTCACCTTCTCCCATACACCAACAAGAATTTTATATTTATTTTTCATTGTTTTCTGTATGTAAAACTATAGTTTTTCTTTAAAAAATGTATTTTTTGTTAATATTTTTGGGTGTCTGGAACAGATTAATTGTATTTACATTATTTCTTATGGAAAATATTACTTTGGTTTTATGCGTTTTGGATTTAGACCGACCTTCTGGAACCGATTAAGTATGAAATCTGGGGTTCCACTGTATTTATAAATAAGAAATATTGTATAAAAACATAATAAAGCATAATAGAGAATGTAAAAAAATAAACTGGCTTTATAAAGTGCACGTACGCTGGCGGAGGTGGAGGGTGGAAGATAGTCTACATGCTACTATGCTCGTACTGCCTCGCAAACAACCCGCACATCTTGCTTGTTCATCTATGATTTCATGCTGTAATTCCATGGACATCATCCCCTTTCTTCTCAGCACT
>WNWK01030601.1:0-23376 GCA_009830355.1 Cherax destructor
TGAGGAACACCGACTGTAATTTGTTGGTTGGAAGAGTTCTCTCCATTTGTGTACACGTACTGGCTTCTGTTGCTAAGGTACGACTTTAGGTAGTTGAGGGGTGCCCCTAATACCATAGTGCGCTAATTTTGTGAGCAATAAATCATGGTCGACTGTATCAAATGCTTTGTGTAGGTCTATGAAGATTCCCAGCGGAACTTCTTTCTTCTCAAGTGCGGTGTATATTAACTCTAACATGTGTGTTATAGCATCGTTTGTGCTCTTGTTGGTCCTGAATCCAAATTGACAGGGGTTTAGTACATTGTGTGAGACGAGGTAGGAATAGATCTGTTTATGAATTAATTTTTCGAAGATTTTAGAAAGCAGTGGTAAATTTGAGATTGGTCTATAATTGTTCAAGTCAGTTTGGTCACCTCCTTTGTGGATCAGGGTGACCCTAGCTATTTTGAGAATTGATGGGAAGGTAGAAGATTCAATGGATTTATTGAATAATGCTGCTATAATTGGTGACAGTATGTGTGAAGCTTTTTTGTACATAAAGGGTGGTAAGCTGTTTATGTCTCCTGCTTTGTTTTTAAGGGTGTTGATTATGAGCGAGACTTCAAGTGAGTTGGTAGGAGCTAGGAATAGTGTATCAGGGTAGGTGTTGGTGAGGTAGTCTGTTGGACGAGTGTTCGAGCTTGGGATTTTACTCGCTAGATTCTTTCCTATGATGGAGAAGAAAACATTAAGTCTGTTTGCTGTCTCAGTTGGTGAGAGTAGGGGTTCGTCTGTTTTTGATAATTTGATGGTATTGTTCGTGGATATCTTTTTATTTCCTAGAATTGTAGATAGGGTTTTCCAGGTCTTTTTCATATCACCTTTTACGGTCTGGAGTCTGTTCTCATAATACAATTTTTTGGACCTTCTTATCAGGCTAGTAAGGATTGATGAGTAGCGTTTGGATTGTTCTCTGGTTATTAGACCCCTTCTATATTGTTTTTCATATTGGTGCCTCTTGTTTATGAATTTAAGGATGCTGGGTGTTAGCCAGGGATTGTTAAGTCTCTTAGCTGTGATCTGTTTAGTTTTTTTTGGGCAATGTCTGTTATAGAGGTTGTGTTTTTTTTTAAGAAAGTTCTTGATGCATTCATTAGTATCTGAATGTGTTTCCAATGGGAGTCAAAGTCGGCAAAATTGCCGATGCGTAAATATCGCTGACACATCAAAATTCGCGAGAGCATAATTTCGTCAATTTTCAATCAAATTTTGTACTTTTTGTTTTATTACCTTCAGAAAAAGATTCTCTACCATTTCATAAGAAAAAATAAGCAATTTTTTTTTTTGAAAATTCTTGGACACTGGCGCACCCCTTCCAAAAATGGCCTTGTACCCTGAAAGGGTTAAGGGTGAGTCTGTTGGTAGACATCCACATAGATATTTTAAGATCATCATTAAGAGTGATACTGAGAGTAGTCAGATTTGAGTGGGAGAAGATGTAAGTTGTGTCATCCGCGATCTGAAAAGGTTTAAGGAGATGAGATGCATTGGGGAGATCATTGATGTAAATGAATAAGAGCAAAGGGCCAAGAACACAGGACACTGCCTTGAGGCACATCTACGTTTACAGGCCGAGTTGAAAAAGTTATGCCATTGGTGAAGACATACTGGTGTTTATTGCTAAGACTTTAGGCTGAGTAATGGAAATTTCTCATCATTGAACTTCATATTGTTTTCTGCAGCCATTTAAAAATTTGGTTGATGTCTGCTTGGAGTCTTGCAGTGTCTTCAACGGTGGACACTGTCATGCAGATTCGGGTGTCATCTGCAAAGGAAGACACTGCACTGTGGCTTATATCCCTGTCTATGTCCGATATAAGGATGAGGAACAGGATGGGAGCGAGTACTGTGCCTTGTGGAACAGAGCTTTTCACTGTAGCCACCTCAGACTTTACTCTGTTGACTACTACTCTTTGTGTTCTACTTGTTAGGAAATTATAGATCCATCTACCAACTTTATAATAATAATATAATATAATAATATAATAATAATAATAATAATAATAATAATAATAATATATAATATAATAATAATAATAATAATAATAATAATAATAATAATAATAATAATAATAATAATATCTTTTATTTACTACAAGTACATGTACATGGTATACAGGCCTAGCTGACATCAGTGACATACAGTGGTACCTCGAGTTATGATATTTTTTTGTTCGAGAATGCTGTTCAAGTGCCATTACCAAACGAATTTATCCCCATAAGGAATAATGTAAAATAGACTAGTCCTTTTACACCCCCAAAAATATACTTACAAAAGCATTTAAAAAAATAAACTTACATAAAAGGGCGATTTTGGGGACCATCGTAACTCGAGGTACCACTGTACTACTACAGTAGGACGTCATTTAGCACGATAGATACGTTCCTGAAAAAGTCGTGTTAGATAATTTCGTCTTAAATGATTAACAGAACTTATGGGAAAAATAGGGATACGTGTTTGAGAGTCCCCAAAAAGCCAAACAAGTTTTTTTAGACCAACATATCTTGCAAAAATTGAAGGCGAATATGTAATTTTAGTTCATTGTCATGATCTATTACTGCTTAAGACTACAAATGCAATAGAAATAATAGTATTTCTTACCTTAAATTGTGGGTAATGATGTTTGTGGATGGTAGTGAAGAGTGGATATGGATGGTGTGGCCCTACTGAGCTGAGGTGGATATGTAATTGTAGTGCATTGTCATGATCTATTACTGCTTAAGACTACAAATGCAATAGAAATAATAGTATTTCTTACCTTAAATTGTGGGTAATGATGTTTGTGGATGGTAGTGAAGAGTGGATATGGATGGTGTGGCCCTACTGGGCTGAGGTGGATAGTGAAGTTCTTGAACTGAAGTCGATGGTTGAACTGAGTGTCTAACTTCTAAGTCAGTCAAGTCATTCAGTAAGTCAGTCAAGTCATTCAGTAAGTCAGTCAAGTCATTCAGTAAGTCAGTCAAGTCATTCAGTAGGTCAGTCAAGTCATTCAGTAGGTCAGTCAAGTCATTCAGTAAGTCAGTCGTCATTCAGTAAGTCAGTCAAGTCATTCCAGTAAGTCAGTCAAGTCATTCAGTAAGTCAGTCAAGTCATTCAGTAAGTCAGTCAAGTCATTCAGTAAGTCAGTCAGTCATTGCAGTAAGTCAGTCAAGTCATTCAGTAAGTCAGTCAAGTCATTCAGTAAGTCAGTCAAGTCATTCAGTAAGTCAGTCAAGTCATTCAGTAAGTCAGTCAAGTCATTCAGTAAGTCAGTCAAGTCATTCAGTAAGTCAGTCAAGTCATTCAGTAAGTCAGTCAAGTCATTCAGTAAGTCAGTCAAGTCATTCAGTAAGTCAGTCAAGTCATTCAGTAAGTCAGTCAAGTCATTCAGTAAGTCAGTCAAGTCATTCAGTAAGTCAGTCAAGTCATTCAGTAAGTCAGTCAAGTCATTCAGTAAGTCAGTCAAGTCATTCAGTAAGTCAGTCAAGTCATTCAGTAAGTCAGTCAAGTCATTCAGTAAGTCAGTCAAGTCATTCAGTAAGTCAGTCAAGTCATTCAGTAAGTCAGTCGTCTTCAGTAAGTCAGTCAAGTCATTCAGTAAGTCAGTCAAGTCATTCAGTAAGTCAGTCAAGTCATTCAGTAAGTCAGTCAAGTCATTCAGTAAGTCAGCGTCATTCAGTAAGTCAGTCAAGTCATTCAGTAAGTCAGTCAAGTCATTCAGTAAGTCAGTCAAGTCATTCAGAGTCATCAAGTCATTCAGTAAGTCAGTCAAGTCATTCAGTCAGTCAGTCAAGTCATTCAGTCAGTCAGTCAAGTCATTCAGTCAGTCAGTCAAGTCATTCAGTCATCAGTCAAGTCTCAGTCAGCGCAGTCAGTTCAGTCAGTCAGTCAAGTCATTCAGTCAGTCAGTCAAGTCATTCAGTCGTCAGTCGTCATTCGTCAGTCCAGTCATTCCGGTCAGTCAGCGCGTCATTCAGTCAGTCAGTCAGTCAGTCAAGTCATTCAGTCAGTCAGTCAAGTCAAGTTCAGTCAGTCAGTCAAGTTAGTCAGTCACTCAGTCAGTCATTCAGTCAGTCAAGTCAGTCAGTCAGTCACACAAACTTATGTTTACATCTTTTATGTGTACAAAGTAACACTTCATTACGGCCACGGGTTATGTCTTGTCTAATATCTTTGTTTTCTTCGTTAATTCAAGATCAAAACACAATTCACTCTTTATTTTATTCTTCACAAACACAGCTGGCTTGTAGCCAGGACTTCTTAACGCGTATGAAATACGTACGAATGCTGGGGTCCGTGGCGGGTGGTGTCTGCTGAACCACAACAACAGTAGTAGAAACAAGACTGCTTGTGAGAATGGTTACTTGTTTTTCCTTCCCACAAACTGTAAGTAAGTTTATTCAGGTATACACAGATACAGTTACGAAGATTATCATACATGGCAGCATATGTGTAGAGAACCTAGGATAACCCAAAAAAGTCAGAGTGACAGTATTTCCATTGACTGACTTGGGTTATCCTAGGTTCTCTACACATATGCTGCTATGTATGATAATGTATGTAACTGTACTCACCTAATTGTGGTTGCAGGGGTCGAGACTCAGCTCCTGGCCCCGTGTATCTGAATAAACTTAGTTTACAGGAAGGAAAAATTCCCTTTTCCTTAAAGCATGAGGATTCTTAGGCAGTAAATAAC
This sequence comes from Cherax destructor, assembly GCA_009830355.1. Taxonomy (NCBI): domain Eukaryota; kingdom Metazoa; phylum Arthropoda; class Malacostraca; order Decapoda; family Parastacidae; genus Cherax; species Cherax destructor. The sequence goes on from WNWK01030601.1 coordinate 4,716, forward strand.
CATGCGCTCAAAATTTTTCCCCTCCTGCCGAACCGTGTAATATCATCTTTACGTCGTGTAAGATGATAATGTGTCGCAAATCTTAAATCGTGCAATACCGGTAACGTGCAACATAATCTCGTGCTAAATGACGTTCTACTGTATATAGAAAGTCCCTTGTTATGCTGAGCATTTCAGGCAGATTAGGTCAGTGTCCTAGGATGCGCCTCACACCAGTCGACTAACACCCAGGTACCCATTTTACTGATGGGGAACATAGACAACAGGTGTAAAGAAACACGCCCAATGTTTCTGCCCTGGCTGGGAATCGAACCCAGGCCCTCGCCGTGTGAAGCAAGAGCTTTAGCCACTAGACCACCAGAGCCTGTTATTCCTTTATCACGCATTTTGTGTGCTATTACACCATGATCACACTGTCAAAGGCTTTTGCAAAGTCTGTGTATATAACATCTGCATTCTGTTTGTCTTCTAGAGCATCCAGGACCCTATCGTAGTGGTCCAGTAGTTGGGTTGTGTAATTGATGGGTATCTAGATGAGTGGCGATCTTGCTTCTTAGAACCCTTTCAAAGATTTTTATGATATGGGATGTTAGTGCTATTGGTATGTAGTTCTTTGCTATTGCTTTACTATCCCCTTTGTGGAGTGGGGCTATGTCTGTTGCTTTTAGGAACTGTGGCACGACCCCAGTGTCCATGCTCCCTCTCCATAGGATGTTAAAAGCACATGATAGGGGCTTCTTGCAGTTCTTGATGAACACTGAGTTCCATGAGTCTGCCTGGAGCGGAGTGCATGGGCATGTCATTTATTGCCTTTTCGAAGTCATTTGGCATCATAGTAATGTCAGATAGGCTTGCGTCTGCCAAGTTCTGTCGCACTCTCATAAAAAATTAATTTTGGTCTTCAAGTGCCGTTACCCAACGAATTTGTTCCCATATGGACGAATGTAAATTAGATTAGTCATTTCAGACCCCCAAAAATACACTTACATAATTGTTCGTGTTGGGGAGCTGTACAAAAGCCGAGGGTCCAATGTACTATAGTCAACCCTTTCACTGTCCAAACCTGTGAAATAAAACTTGCTCTCAATGTCAAAAAATAAAAAAAATTCTTCTGAAATGGTAGAGAATCTTTTTCCAAAGGTAAAGGCACCAAAAATACATAATTTGATGAAGCACTTATGGAATTTTTGTATAGGTGTAAAGTTAGCGGTCTAGGCACAATTTACACTGAGATTTTCCTGTCTTTAAGTCCTTTTTTTAAGTCAATTCCATTGTTTCAGTTGACCAAATTCTTAGCTGTTTTGCTAGTATGCCTTCCATTCTATTGACTGAGTAAAAAAAATCACCCGTTCAACTATTTCGACCACCCTATAAAGTCATAAGAATTTGGTAAGATGGCCAATTTCACATAAAATTAAAAAAATACCAATTTAAAAATAGTCCATAATAAACACTAGACATTCCTGGCACTGAAACATTTCTGCTGTTCATTAGTCACATCACCAGGCCTCTCCTATATTACACTTGCTTTCCATTTTGAATTCTTATTCACACAAAAGTAGAAGAGTTACTTTATTTCTCAGATAATAAAATATAACTAGGAAACACTGGTCATGATTTACAGCATCCCAATAATTGAATCAGTCCTATTAAAAACTAAAAACATACTGAGGAATGTAGGGAAGGCCTTACCCATCCTCTGGAATATTTCCACTACTTTGAGCTCAATTTCAAGCTATTTCAATCCTGAAAGCAATCAAAATCATCTCTATCTCAGTAACTGTGTCCATTCTATCAAATAATAACAAGAAACAGCCAATAAACCCATAAAAAAACCATCAGAGAAAACAAGGGATATTGCTATTTTAAACCATACATGCAGTCACAGTTTTATCTTTCCCATCATACACCATGCTTTTATACTGTGCACACTCACTGCACAGACCTATTCTTCCATACTTAGGCCAAAATTTACCACTTACAGCTTATCTGAGTGAGCCGAGCTCATGACAAAGAACTACGTCAGACCCCTTGCCTTAGTGACGGACAGAAAAAGGGTTAATGGCTGCTTGTTGGTGTTCCTTGTTAAGATAGGGCCTTACATGTGTTAGAGTGGTCTCTGATTCTATAATGTTCAAATTAAAGCAGAAGGATATGTGGTCTATTGTCTCAAAAACTTTCTAAGTGAAAGTACCACACACCCTGTCCCACTTTGTTTTGTGGGCCAAGGTGACTGGAGGTGGGTGGTGGATGGTGGTAGAAAATATGAATAATTAAATATTACCTAACAAAACAAAGTAGATCTTCAGATTCACATTAAATGAGAAGGAAGAGTTCCCTTATGGTCTGCAGTGTCTTTAGCTCCAAGATCTCTCAGTCTGTGGGCACACTCTCTCTTCCGTGATCCACAAGCAAGCCACAGTGCTGAAAATATAGTTATTCTATGAATAATTTAAGAGAAAATAGCATTCAAACATTTATATTTATCAACCCTTGAGTTATATTTGCGAAAGTTTTAAAACCATAATCAGGTTTTGTTACCTGCACCAAATGGATCATAAGAGCACCTGTTATATTTTATTATCCCTTAAAACGAGTAAATCCATTATATATAGTGATTATGAACTGAAAATGAAAGGCAAGTGTAAAAGAGGTGAGGCCTAGAGACATGATTAATCTAGGTGAGGCCTGGGGATGTGATTAATAGAGGAGAGGCCTGGGGACGTGATTAATTAAGGTGAGGCCTGGAGATGTGATTAATAGAGGTGAGGCCTGGGGATGTGATTAATTGAGGTGAGGCCTGGGGATGTGATTAATAGAGGTGAGGCCTGGGGACGTGATTAATAGAGGCGAGGCCTAGGGATGTGATTAATAGAGGTGAGGCCTGGAGACTTGATTAATAGAGGTGAGGCCTGGGGACGTGATTAATAGAGGTGAGACCTGGGGATGTGATTAAAAGAGGTGAGGCCTGGGGACATGATTAATAGAGGCGAGGCCTGGGGATGTGATTAATAGAGGTGAGGCCTGGAGATGATTAATCTAGGCAAAGCATGGGGACATGATTAATAGAGGTGGGGCCTGGGGACGTGATTAATAGAGGTGAGGCCTGGAGACTTGATTAATAGAGGTGAGGCCTGGAGACATGATAAATAGAGGTGAGGCCTGGAGACATGATTAATAGAGGTGAGGCCTGGAGACATGATTAACAGAAGTGAGGCCTACAGATGTGATTAACAGAGGTGAGGCCTGGAGATGTGATTAATAGAGGTGAGGCCTGGAGACATGATTAATAGAGGTGAGGCCTGGGGATGTGATTAATAGAGGTGAGGCCTGGAGACTTGATAAATATGTCGTGTAAGTAATGAGAGATATAACTATGGGCCGACAAATAGAGGTGAGGCCTGGAGACATGATTAGTAAAGGTGAGGCCTGGAGACATGATTAATAGAAGTGAGGCCTGGAGAAACACACACACAGGCATCGTGTTAACAGTCACACGCGTTTTGAGCTCCGCTAAATTGGGTCGTATAGTGTGGTCCTAGGGGGAATCCGAGTGCAACAAATAGGCGTGGGCATAGGCTAAAGTGTCATACTCATTTAAAACCAAAAAGCAGGGAAATATGAGTGATCACAGAGAGAAAAAACACAGTAAATATTGAAAGTGCCAGTGAGTTGAGACGGAGATAGGCCTAATAGCAGTTGCCACACAGCAGGAAGTGGAGAATATATCGTAGTGAACTATAACGCAGTGGGGAGCATATCTACTGGAGGTACCCAAGTAAGGGAGACAAGTGCAAGGCAAGCAGTGAGCAATACGGTGATTGCATACAGTGAGCCCAACAGAAAAGAAACGAAGAGGTACAGTACCCAGCAGGGTGCCACGCCAGGAGAATATCGACAAACAGCGACCAGACCCAGCAGACATCAGATGTAATGTACAAAATCCTAATTGTGGTTTGCAGGTTTGCAGGTTTCTGGCCCGGAGTTGCTGAAGCTGTGGGGAAAATCCCTGCTCGGAGGAGCTGACTTCATAAGTATTTCATAGGTAGGAAGACAAGTTAGGGAAGTGGTGGGCGCAGGGCTACCAACCAAATGTACACATGTGTATGCACACACACACACACACATACACTTGAATTAGTCAGAATATAGATGTAGTATACCATACAGTTGTTCGTGTATTAGCAATAATATTATTACCAGTATATAAGTAGTAACTTTTAGCGATAGTGCTTAGTAGTATTCTAGAATTAGAATTAGAATAGGTAGACACTGTGGACGAGGTGCCAAGACGCACACACACACACTTGAAGTAGTCGAGGTGTAGTAGACCATACAGCTGTTCTTGTATTAGCAATAATATTTTTATCAGCTATATAGGTAGTAGTATTCTTTTTAGATTTTGTAGCTAAGAAAGGAAGGAAGAAAATTCAAAGACGTGGCGGAGAGCAGGCGCGGTGAGTCAGCGGTAAACAAACACACACACACACACACTCACATAAACCAACAGTTGGGTTTGTCTTAGCCTAGATTAACCCTTTAACTGTCCACATGTAGATATACGTTTGTACGCGTACTGCTCCAAACGTAGATCTACGTTTTATTTTTCATTCGTTCAAATTTAGCGCAATAGGCCTGAATCGCCTAGACATGAGAGAATGGGTCTGCGCCCTCAGTGTGCGCAGTATGAAAAAAATTGGGGACGCCTGGGTACCGCATGGTAGCCCCAGTTAGTTTCAGCTCAATCGTGGGTCAACATCATGGCACATCCTCGTGATTCACTCACACCTCGTCGTATTAACACTCTACTATTCTCGGAAAGTGATAGAGAACGCGAGCTTAGTGGATTAGACAGTGATATAGCCACTAATAATCAAGGAATTAGTGAAACTATTGATGACAACCCAGATGACCCTCAGCCCATCACCTCTGGGGTGGCCAGTGTGGACAGTGTGGCCATACCAGACCCTCAGCCCAGCACTTCTGGGGTGGCAAGTGTGGCCATACCAGACCCTCAGCCCAGCACCTCTGGGGTTGCTAGTGTTACTACCCAAAGGCAACTCCGCAAGAGGAAATTATAATTTTCCAAGTGTTATAATAATGACGGTAGTGAAAGTGATATAAGTTACGATGATGAAATCGATTTTATGCCCATAGACGATTCGTCGAGTGAAAGTGATTATCATTATTCCCCAGTGAAACGTGCTTTTGGGCATCATTACCTACGTTTAGGCAGTGTGCCATATGCAGCGAGAGGCAAGGGTCGTGGCAGGTCACAATCCAGAACCCCTGCCACTGATAGTGAAAGTGATAATGAAGGAGAGTATGCTGGGATGGAGGAAGAGGTGGTGGGTGGCATGATGCCTGGTCCTCGTGGCGCGGTGTGTGGACAGACAAAGGACCATGCGGCACCCTCTCAACCATGTGCTGGCCCCACTCCCGTTCCTCCTCCTTCTCCACCACGTCCCATGCCACAGGTCCACCCTGCACCAGCTGATCGTGAATGGAATTGGACTGAACATACACCATTCGTGCCACATCCTTTCATTTTTGATGACAGTGGAAGTGGCATCATGCCACACTGTCCCATCACTGATGAGTCTACTGAGTTAGACTATTTTCAACTATACTTTGATGAGCCGATAATGAACCTGATTGTTACCCAGACCAACCTGTACTACCAGTATACAATGGACCATGTAGATGTTACAGAATCGTCACGGCTGCGCAGGTGGAAAAATACAACTGTGGCTGAAATGTATTTATTCCTTGGCACTGTCATGCTTATGCCACACACATATAAGCACAATATAGCAAACTACTGGTCCACAGACTCCTTCATTAGCACTCCAGTCTTCCGTGACCTCCTGTCCTGCAACAGATTCATTCTGTTGCTGAGAATGTTGCATTTCTCAGACAGGAATACACCAAACCGAAATGACCTCCTTTACAAAATCAGGGAATTGTTTATGTATCTCAAGCAAAAATTCAGTGCCTACTTCTATCCATTCAAGAACATTGTTGTTGACGAGTCCTTGATTCTGTTCAAGGGACGACTGTCATTCAAACAATATATACCAAGCAAACGTAATCGCTTTGGTATAAAACTGTTTGTTATGTGTGACTGTGAGACTGGTCTTGTGTTGGATGTCATTATCTACACAGGGAAAAATACACTCGATGATACCAGGCGCATGTTGGGCATTTCTGGTGATGTTGTTCACAAGATGATGCAACCATACCTTGGCAAGGTCATACATTGTTCACAGACAACTGGTACACAAGCCCTATGCTTGCTGATTTCCTACGTGTGAACAATATTGATATATGTGGAACAATGAGAAGAAACAGAAAACACATGCCAAAGTTCACTGGAGGAAGTGACATGGCACTGACATGGCATGACAAAAGGGACGTGACATTGCTGTCAACCATCCACAGAAACTAGATTGTACAAACAGACAGAATCAGCAAGCTCAACAATCAACCTGTTGAAAAACCAGCTGTTGTCATCGACTATACGAACAATATGCGACTAGTTGATAAGTGTGACATGATGATAGGCTTTGCTGACTGTGTTCGTAGGAGTCTCAAGTGGTATATAAGTGTTTTTCCACCTTGTTGACATTGCAATGCTCAATGCTTTCAACATGTTCGAAATAAAGACTGGGAAGCGACAACAATATGTGGAATTCACCCTAAATGTCATCAAGCAGATAGCGAGAAAGTATGGTACCACACCTATACCTGCCACTCCACAGCGACCTGTCACCCCACAACAGCGACCTGTCATCCCACAACCAGAAGGGAAAGTCCCTAACCGAATAATCCCTAACTGTCACTGCCTGATACCATTACCATCTACTCCAAAGAAGAAGTACTCTCAGAAAAAGTGTGTTGTGTGCTTACAGTACTCAGCGACCCCAATTGCGAAAAGACACACGATACATGTGTCAGCAATGTGGAGTGGCACTCTGTATGAATCCATGCTTCTTGGAGTATCATACAGTGGTGGACTTCTAGAAACATAAATGGGATCTGTAAATACCTTGTATATATATGTAAACAATAGTATGTGATTGAACCAGGTGTACAAATTCGACAATCAGTGTGTACATGTGTGTTTGTGACAGTATGATTACTAATTAAGTACCAAACATTTGTGTCTAAACAAGAATTGGCAATGATATCAAAAGATCTGCATCAAAACATTATTATCATAGCATGAAAACAACAGATAATGGAAAAAAAACGAAAAATGTTTATTGTTTCTGCAAGCGGCAGTGCTCCATGTTGCCGACACCACATCATTTACCACCAACTTCGCGGGTTTATATCTCGGTAAGTACTGGCCCTAAAATTTTTTTTTAAGCCTATCCTGTTTATAAAGATGCGCTCTTCATTTAAAATTTTTTTTTTTTTTTTTTTTTTTAAATATTCGGAGCAGTACGCGAGTGAACGTAGATCTACGTGTGGACAGTTAAAGGGTTAATAGTGTTACCCATTTTTCTTTTTTGGAATTATAACCAGCAAATTTCTAGCACAATATTAGGCTAATATTCCTAACTTTCTGAAGTATTCCAAATATGCTGGAAGTTCTCACAAAAAGTAGAAGGAACACAGTGGAAACCTAACATGACGGTACCCCCCACCCTCCGACCCTACCATACCCTCCCATACTAACACTACACCCTCTCCCTCCCTCCCTTTCTCCCCCATACACACACCCTCCCTCTCTCTCTCCCTCTCCTTCTATACCATCTCTCTCTCCCTCTATCTCTCTCTCCCCCTCTATCTCTCTCCCCCTATACCCTCTCTCCCTCTATACCTCCCTCCCTCAATACCCTCTCTCCCTCTTCCTCCATCTCTCTCTCTCTCTCCCCCTCTATCTCTTTCTCCCCCTCTCTCTCTATTTCTCCCTCTCCCTCTCGCTAACCAACAATTGGGCTTGTCTTAGCCTAGCTTAGTATCATTATTCGTTTATAGAATTAGTACCAGCAAAATTCTAGCATAATATTAGGAGAGTAGTCCAAACTTTCTGAAAATCTATCTCCCCCTCGCTCTCTCCCTCCCTTTCGCCCTCACACGCACACCCTCCCTCTCTCCACCTCCCTCTCCCCCCTATCTCCCTCACACACAAACCCTCCCTCTCTCTCTCTCTCCCTCCCTCTCCCCCTCTATCTCCCCTCTCTATACCTACCTCTTCCCCCTATCTCCCCCTCCCTATCCCTCTCCCTACCTCTCTCTCTCACTCCCCCTCTCCCTCTATCTCTCTATCTCCCTCCATCTCTCTCCCTCTACCTCCCTCTCTCTCCCTCTACCTATCTCTTTACCTCCCTCTCTCTCTCTCTCTATCCACCCTCTTCCACACTTCCTCTAAGCTATCTCACCCCCTTCCCTATCCTTTCTCCCTCACCCCCTTCCCTATCACTCTTCTTTCTCCCTTCTTCTGATACTCTCAATACATCCACAAGGGCACACCGTGGGAATATGGGCGGCTCAGGGAGAGGGGTGTCAACAAGGAGGATGATGGCCGATCCGGGAAGGCCACAGTGGGAGGAGGAAATCATCAAAAGGGAAAAGGAATGGGAGAGGAAGATATTGGTGATTAGCGAGGGAATGGAGAGGATGATAGCTGAGGAGAGTAGAAAATGGGAAATGCAAGTCCAAAAAGCAGAAGCCAAGATCGAGATCTTAGAAGTGAAGCTGCAGGGACTGACACAGAATAGAGACAAAAGTACCTGGCCAGAAACGGCGCTCGGAGCTTGTGCACCAGACAAAGCCAAAGGAAATGAGGAGAAAAAAGGAGATCTCTTGTATGCATATGCACTGGCAGACACACGTGGGGCCCGAAGCAAGATGAGCAGGATACTAACAACACACGAGAGGGATATAGAAGAAGCAGACAGGGAAAAGAAGTGCACCACAGTAACAACGAATGAGGGCACAGTAACAACACATGAGAGGGTAGGCAAAGCAGTAGACACACTAAACGGGGAGACCCCAACAACACACTGCAGCGGACAGGGACGTATGAGCAGGCCGGACACACAAAGGAACACGGGAGATACAACTATGACAGCACCGGGAGAGGCTAAGGCATCTCTGACGAGGCAATGGGAGACACAGTGGGAGGAGGAAAGGGAGAAGTCGATCTTTATCTATGGCCTGAAGGAAGTCGAAGGGGACACCCACGGCAGAAGAAAACAGGAGGAGAAAGAAAGGATCGAAGGTATCATGCTAGCAATAGGGGGAGACACGTCCCAAGTGACAAATTTTCGGAGAATCGGGTGGTACACAAAGGGAAGAAATCGACCCCTGATGGTAATCTTCAAGGCAGAATCAGCCCGCACCACAATCCTGCAAGAGAAAGCTCGGCTGAGGACAAATCAGGGGTACTGTAATGTATACCTAGATCGGGACAGAACGTAGGAAGAAAGGGAGGCCCGGAGGGAGAAGATAAGAAGGCAAAGAGAGGAGAGAGAGGAGACAGCGAGATACGGAGGACACCAAGCCCAAGCAGGACAAACACACACACTGGAAGTACCCACGGCGGGCCTCAAATCACAAAAAACCCACGACAACCATACACTCTTAACACCACACCTCATCAGTCCCCCTGTCCCCACCCCAGCAACCCAAAACCCACCATCACAACTACCCCCACCCCACCACAAACTCCACCCCACCAACCCATACCCCAACCATACAATCCCCCACCCATGCTGCAACCCCTATGGGCACCCTGCCCACACCCCCCAACCCACCAAGATCTCCCCAGGGCCACAGTATTGGAAACAAGGTTGAAGGTTTGGTACACAAACGCGGATGGAATTACGAATAAGTATGAAGAGTGGAATGAAAGAATAGGTGAGGTGTCCCCAAACATCATAGGTGTCACAGAAACTAAACTAAATGAGACAGTAACAGATGCAATCTTCCCACAGGGATATCAGATCCTGAGGAAAGATAGAAGGAGCAGGGGGGAGGAGGGGTCGCACTGCTTGTAAGGAACCGTTGGAGATTCGAGGAAATGGAAGGAATGGAGGTGGGTAGAGAAAGGGACTTCATAGCAGGTACCATCCAGTCTGGGGAGCACAAGATAGTCATTGCAGTGATGTATAACCCACCACAGAATTGCAGGAGGCCAGGCAAAGAATACGATGAGAACAACAGAGCGATGGTGGACACTCTGGCAGAGGTGGCAAGAAAAGCACACATGAGCAGAGCGAAGCTACTGGTCATGGGCAATTTCAACCACAGGGAGATCGACTGGGAGAACCAAGAACCACGTGGGGGTCCAGAAACTTGGAGAGCCAAGATGATGGACGTGGTACTGGAGAACCTGATGCACCAACATGTCAGGGACACGACCAGAGTGAGAGGAGAAGATGAACCAGCAAGATTGGACCTTGTATTCACCTTGAACAGATCAGATATTGAAGACATAACACACGAGAGCCCCCTGGGAGCCAGTGATCATATGGTGCTGAGCTTTGAGTACATTGTAGAGCTACAGGTGGAGAGGGAAAACGGTACCGATAGAGACAAACCAGACTTTAAAAGAGGAAACTACATGGGCATGAGGAATTTCCTGCAGGACGTTCAGTGGGAAAGGGAAATGGAAGGACAGACAATAAATGAAATGATGGAATACGTAGGGGCAAAGTGCAAGGAGGCGGAGGAACGGTTTATACCCAGAGGAAAAAGATTAAGCGGGAAGGCCAGAAAGAGCCCCTGGTTTACCCAAAGGTGCAGGGAGGCAAAGACTCAGAGTGTCAGAGAAAGGAAAAGGTACAGAAGGCAAAGAACCCAAGTAAACAAAGAGATTAGTAGAAGAGCTAGAAACGAGTATGCACAAGTATGGAGGGAGGCCCAGAAACAGCATGAAAACGACATAGCATCGAAAGCTAAGTCCGACCCGAAACTGATGTACAGTCACATCAGAAGGAAGACAACAGTCAAGGACCAGGTGATAAGGCTGAGGAGAGAAGATGGGGAACTCAAAAGTAACAATCAAGAGGTATGTGAGGAGCTCAACTTGAGGTTTAACCCTTAAACTGTCCACACGTAGATATACGTTCACTCGCGTAGCTGACTGAGTATTTTGAGAAAAAAATAAATTGTTCTTTTTCTTTAAAATGAAGAGTGCATTTTGTTTGTCATTCCCACATTTTGTAATACTACACACACTGAGTGCACAGACCCATTCTCTAATCTCTAGGCAACTCAGGCTTATCGTGGCAAGGTTAAAAGCATTTGAAAAAAACGTAGATCTACGTTCGGTCAGCTACGCGGGTGAACGTATATCTACGTGTGGACAGTTTAAGGGTTAAGGAAGTATTCACAGTGGAGGAAGGAAGGCAGCTGGGTAGACAGGATGGGGTTCGTCACCAACAAGGGATGTATCATGTGCTAGAGGGCATACACACAACTGAGGAGGAGGTGAAGCAGTTACTCAGTGACCTCGATACCTCAAAGGCGATGGGTCCGGACAATATCTCCCCGTGGGTTCTTTGGGAAGGAGCTGAGGTACTGAGTGTGCCACTTACCATAATATTCAACACATCCCTTGAAACTGGGCAGCTACCTGAGGTATGCAAGAAGGCCAACATAGTCCCCATCTTTAAAAAAGGAGACAGAAAAGAGGCACTAAACTATAGACCGGTGTCACTTACGTGTATAGTGTTCAAAGTCCTGGAGAAAATCATCAGGAAAAGAATGGTGGAGCACCTTGAGCTGAACAGGATAATAAACACCAGACAGCACGGATTCCGGGAAGGCAAATCCTGTGTAACAAACCTCCTAGAGTTCTATGATAAAGTAACAGAGGTAAGGCAGGAGAGAGAAGGGTGGGTTGATTGCATTTTCCTGGACTGCAGGAAGGCCTTCGACACAGTTCCTCACATGAGATTAGTAAAGAAGTTGGAAGAACAAGCAGGTATAACAGGAAGGGCACTGGAATGGATCAGGGAATACCTCACAGGGAGGCAACAACGGGTCATGGTGTGTGATGAGGTATCACAGTGGGTGCCTGTGATGAGCGGCGTACCGCAGGGGTCAGTCCTAGGACCAGTGTTATTCTTGGTATATGTAAACGACATGACGGATGGGATAGACTCAGAAGTGTCTCTGTTCGCAGATGATGTGAAATTAATGAGGAGAATCACATCGGAAGAGGACCAAGCAGGACTTCAAACAGACCTGGACAAGCTTGACATCTGGTCTAGCAACTGGCTTCTCGAATTCAATCCCACCAAATGCAATGTCATGAAGATCGGAGAAGGACAAAGAAGACCGCTGACAGAGTACAGGCTAGGTGGACAAGGGCTACAAACCTCGGCAAAGGAGAAAGACCTTGGGGTGAGTATAACGCCAAGTACGTCTCCGGAGGCACACATCAACCAGATGTTTGTGCGATTATTGTTGCATACAACGAGTGTGTATATATATACATTGCACCATACTTTGGTCTCACAGGCCACATAAGTTATGTAAAAAAATAAAATAATGAAAAAAACAAGAAACCTAAGAAAGGAAGTAAACCAAAGTTTACTGGGTGAGCGGCATTCGCCGCTGTTGCCATACGTGGCTCATTTTTTGCCAACTTTACCGCTCTATATCTCAGTGAGTACTGATCGCAATTTTTTTTTTGTGGGGGGGGGGATTTAAACAATCAGAAAAATAATCTTAAAATTTTGATAAAAAAAAATAATATTTTTTTTTCGAATATTTTGTGACATGAAATGACAAGTTTCAGAAAGGGGTCTCCGACAGTCAAAGGGTTAACAGAGGTGAGGCCTGGAGACATGATTAATAGAGGTGAGGCCTAGCAACATTATTAATAGAGGTGAGGCCTGGAGACATGATTAATAGATGTGAGGTCTGGAGACATGTTTAATAGAGGTGAGGCCTGGGGATGTGATTAATAGAGGTGAGGCCTGGAGACTTAATTAATAGAGGTGAGGCCTGGAGATATGATTAAGGCCCCCCAATTTTTTTTTTCCAAACTTCTGGGATTCTGGAACGGATTAATTAAATTTCCATTATTTCTTATGGGGAAAATAGTTTTGGTTTTTGCCGATTTTGGTTTTAGTTGATCCATCTGGAACGGATTAAACGCAAAAACCAAGGGATGACTGTACCAGTAACAGACAGGATAAGCTTCAATCCACTGCAGGGGCATACACAATCCCTTGTAATGACTGCAGCAAATTATACATCAGCGAAACATCCAGAGACCTCCAAACATGTATTTCAGAACACCAGTATGCAGGCAGATCTGACGACCCAAGAAATGCCTGTGTTCAACACCGAAATTCACACAAGCATTTAATCAACTACAGAAATGCAAGACCCATCGCCAGAGAAGACAACACTCAATACCGAAGAATCCTAGAATCATCACTTATCTGCATATCCAACAACTTCAACCAGAACAACAGCTTCTACAACATAGCTGAACCTATTGCTAAGAAACTTCTTCATCGCTTTCCCACATAGAACTTAAGAATGGAACACTGCAGGTCTACCCATATACTGTTGGTGTTGGTGGGTTGGTTTTGACATGGACCTGCCAAGTATGGGCCAGTAGGCCTGTTACAGTGTTCCTCCTTTCTTATGTTCTTATACTTCTCCAATCTCTTTTTATGTTACCCAAGGTTTTAACTTTCACCCTATTTTGAAGACTGTCACATGCAGCATTCTCCACCTGACTAAATCCTATAAATACTCATGTTTCTGTTATCCAGGTAGATCTGTTTGTGACTCGATAAAGCCCACTGCGTGGACGAAACGTTTTCAATAAAGGATCATATTATACTGCTTATGTGTTTATTTTTCCAGGGTAAGTTAGTGTGGGTGGAAATAAATGGTATAAAATACCGACACAATGGAAAAATAAACACATAAGCAGTATAATGTGATCCTTTATTGACAACGTTTCGCCCACGCAGTGGGCTTTATGTGACTTGATAAAGCCCACTGCGTGGGCAAAACGTTGTCAATAAATGATCACATTATACTGCTTATGTGTTTATTTTTCTTTAGTGTGGGTGTTGAGGGTAAGTTAGTGTGGGTGTTGAGGGTAAGTTTGTGTGGGTGTTGAGGGTAAGTTAGAGTGGGTGTTGATGGTAAGTTAGTGTGGGTGTTGAGGGTAGGTTAGTGTGGGTGTTGAGGGTAAGTTAGTGTGGGTGTTGAGGGTAAGTTAGTGTGGGTGTTGAGGGTAGGTTAGTGTGGGTGTTGAGGGTAGGTTAGTGTGGATGTTGAGGGTAGGTTAGTGTGGGTGTTGAGGGTAGGTTAGTGGGTGATGAGGGTAGGTTAGTGTGGGTGATGAGGGTAGGTTACTGTGGGTGTTGAGGGTAGGTTAGTGTGGATGTTGAGTGTAGGTTAGTGTGGGTGTTGAGTATAGATTAGTGTGGGTGTTGAGGGTAAGTTAGTGTGGGGTGTTGAGGGTAGGTTAGTGTGGTTGATGAGGGTAAGTTAGTGTGGGTGTTGAGGGTAAGTTAGTGTGGGTGTTGAGGGTAAGTTAGTGTGGGTGTTGAGGGTAGGTTAGTGTGGGTGATGAGGGTAAGTTAGTGTGGATGTTGAGGGTAGGTTAGTGTGGGTGTTGAGGGTAGGTTAGTGTGGGTGTTGAGGGTTGGTTTGTCATGTGGGTACCTGATGATGGATTTGGTAATAAACACAAATACACTGGAAAAGGTATTATAAATTAATGGACAAGAAAATACTGAGTCTATACTGAAGGCACAAGTCTCTGAACAACACAATTCATTGTAGAAATGTCTCACACACGCAAATGACTTTATACATAAAGAAATTATCGCTAAACTGTGTGAAGGTCTGGGAGTCACGGCTGGCGGTGGTGACTGAGGGAGGTGGCAAAATGAAAGATGAGTGTCCACTGTACTCTTGCAGAATCTACAATGAAATTGCGCATAACTCAAAGACCCACACAGCTAGGCTTTTGTAACGATGGTGCACAGGTACGAAGAAATGAAGGACTCTCTTGACCTGCTATGTGGGCGGTGAAATAAGGGCGACAGAACCCAAGTGGAGAAGACCGCAGGTGGGCAAGGCTGGAGTGAGTGGGTGGCGGAGCTGGGTCGTCGAGCACTGAGTGAATGGCGTCCCACAGCGTGGCTGGCTGGCACCTCAACATCACTAGGCACTTGAATTTAAGCTGGCTGGCTTAAAAACCCACAAAATACCACAGAGATGGTAAATACCACTATTACCAGTGTTCAACTGATAGCACAAAGTGATATTGGAGACAATACTTCAAAGAGGCACTGGCTTAGCTTACTTCTGGCTTGGCTGAAGAAGCAACTGGCTTAAGCCCTCAAGACTGGCTGACTTGAATGCTTGTAACTATGCACACAGCATGAAGGAGCAGGATGGATGACTGAAGAGACAGGCTGGATGATTGGCTGAGGCAGGCTGGATGATTGGCTGAGGCAGGCTGGATGAATAACTGAGGCTCTCTCCCATAGACTGGCTTAACTGGCTGGCTTAATTGCAAAACCGGGATCAACTCCTCGAAGGTTAGCAATTAACACACTAAGCCAGGTAGCTTGAGAGACGGCTGTACAATCTGGCTTTGCAGGCTGGTGACTCCGAGTGGAGGTGGGGTGAGAGTAACGCTGGGCTGGCTTGAGAGATGCCGGCGGCACTCACAAAGATCTGGCTCTTATCTTCTTAAATCTGCGTAAATACCCTAATCCATGCTCACAACGCTGCCACCAATTTGTCGTGTGGGTTCTTGATGATGGATTTGGGCAATAAACACAAACGTAGCTTGGTTGGTAACTAATATATTAGTGGTAAAAATGGGAGAACATTCAGAGCCTTCTCATCTGACCTGTCTACTCTCTACTATTCTGTCTTGAACTGACGCCAGTGAGCGAGGATCCTCACGGCATTCAAAGGGTGACCTATGACATCCACGGCATTCAAAGGGTGACCTATGACATCCACGGCATTCAAAAGGTGACCTATGACATCCACAGCATTCAAAGGGTGACCTATGACATTGCTTGGTCAGCAGAAACTAGTAACGGTCAGTGATCAGGAAGGCTGTGACTCAATAATGGTTGTTAAGATACAAATACTACTACTGACAGGTTAGTGTGGGTGTTGAGGGTAGGTTAGTGTGGGTGTTGAGGGTAGGTTAGTGTGGGTGTTGAGGGTAGGTTAGTGTGGGTGTTGAGGGTAGGTTAGTGTGGGTGTTGAGGGTAGGTTAGTGTGGGTGTTGAGGGTAGGTTAGTGTGGGTGTTGAGGGTAGGTTAGTGTGGGTGTTGAGGGAAGGTTAGTGTGGGTGTTGAGGGTAGGTTAGTGTGGGTGTTGAGGGTAGGTTAGTGTGGGTGATGAGGGTAGGTTAGTGTGGATGTTGAGGGTAGGTTAGTGTGGGTGTTGAGGGCAGGTTAGTGTGGATGTTGAGGTAGGTTAGGTGGGGTGTTGAGGGTAGGTTAGTGTGGGTGTTGAGGGAGGTTAGTGGTGTTGAGGGTAGGTTAGTGTGGGTGTTGAGGGTAGGTTAGTGTGGGTGTTGAGGGTAGGTTAGTGTGGTGTTGAGGGTAGGTTAGTGTGGGTGTTGAGGGAAGGTTAGTGTGGGTGTTGAGGGCAGGTTAGTGTGGATGTTGAGAGTAGGTTAGTGTGGGGTGTTGAGGGTAGGTTAGTGTGGGTGTTGAGGGGTAGGTTAGTGTGGGTGTTGAGGGTAGGTTAGTGTGGGTGTTGAGGGTAGGTTAGTGTGGGTGTTGAGGGTAGGTTAGTGTGGGTGTTGAGGGTAGGTTAGTGTGGGTGTTGAGGGTAGGTGAGTGTGGGTGTTGAGGGTAGGTCAGTGTGGGTGTTGAGGGTAGGTCAGTGTGGGTGTTGAGGGTAGGATAGTGTGGGTGTTGAGGGTGTACGGTTTGTATTTCTAGTGGCTTTACCATAGCTGTTCACGTGATCACCATGTGATCTTTCGTTAGCCAATCATAGGCCGTCCCTTTTGAATGCCCGAGTGCCGAGACGACTAGTGGCCAGTTACCACCCAGACTCAGTGCAGGAAAGACACGCAGGCCTACGGCTCTGAGAATTCCACCCTATCTATTCATTCTCAATACACCAATTAACCATCCCAATCTCGTCTGTTCATTACCCAATCTACGAAAGAACCTCCACGCAACAAGGGTAGGTTAGTGTGGGTGTTGAGGGTAGGTTAGTGTGGGTGTTGAGGGTAGGTTAGTGTGGGTGTTGAGGGTAGGTTAGTGTGGGTGTTGAGGGTAGGTTAGTGTGGGTGTTGAGGGTAGGTTAGTGTGGGTGTTGAGGGTAGGTTAGTGTGGGTGTTGAGGGTAGGTTAGTGTGGGTGTTGAGGGTAGGTTAGTGTGGGTGTTGAGGGTAGGTTAGTGTGGGTGTTGAGGGTAGGTTAGTGTGGGTGTTGAGGGTAGGTTAGTGTGGGTGTTGAGGGTAGGTTAGTGTGGGTGTTGAGGGTAGGTTAGTGTGGGTGTTGAGGGTAGGTTATGTGGTGTGGTGGTTAGTGTGGTGGAGGGTAGGTTAGTGTGAGTGTTGAGGGTAGGTTAGTGTGGGTGTTGATGGTAGGTTAGTGTGGGTGTAGAGGGTAGGTTAGTGTGGGTGTTGAGGGTAGGTTAGTGTGGGTGTAGAGGGTAGGTTAGTGTGGGTGTTATGAGGGGGTTGAGTAGGTTAGTGTGGATCTGAGGTAGTTAGTGTGGGTGTTGAGGTAAGTTAGTGTGGGTGTTGAGGGTAAGTTAGTGTGGGTGTTGAGGGTAAGTTAATGTGGGTGTTGAGGTAGGTTAGTGTGGTGTTGAGGTAGGTTAGTGTGGGTGTTGAGGGTAGGTTAGTGTGGGTGTTGAGGGTAGGTTAGTGTGGTGTGAGGTAGGTTAGTGTGGTGTTGAGGGTAGGTTAGTGTGGGTGTAGAGGGTAGGTTAGTGTGGGTGTTGAGGGTAGGTTAGTGTGGGTGTAGAGGGTAGGTTAGTGTGGGTGTTGAGGGTAGGTTAGTGTGGGTGATGAGGGTAAGCTGCCCCCTGGCAAGCACTGTTGACACCGACACTCTGAGACGCTCCTCTCAGACTTACAAGTGGCTTATGGGACAGAATTTCTAGCTGACTGCAGCTGAAAGAATTCCCCACCTACATGCACGACTAAAAGAGGATTTAACTTACTTGATGGAGTAGAAATGTCTCCTAGTCTTCCAATCTCCCTAAGCTATAACCACCATGTGTAGGGAAGGACCTTAATCTGCAAGAATTCAAGTGGTATTAGTGTCCTGCCTGCATCTCAGAGTTCCCTGGTTCAAAGGATATCCCCTAAGCTATATATATGCAGTAAGTGGCACTAGCTTCTAGACTAATACTAAGGGGATTGCCCACAATTATTACCTTATAGTGGGCGTTCGCCCGCTTATAACCCACAGCTCAAACAACCCCACCTTCCTCTGAATATCGCCGGCCAGCTATACTAAGAGAAATGCAAAGTATATTATCTTAATGAGGGGGCCTGGGCCAGAGACGAATATCCACAGTACGTCGGGAAGCCTGTGATTCTTGGTTCTCAGGCAAGTATTTTAAAGACACGTGGGGCACCGAGCTCTAGCTCTTAGTACCTTGTTATCACCACGGCGTCCAGTTCAAGAAGAAGGAACTAGCATCTCTCTCCCGCTTAGATTCAA